>BHFT01029531.1:0-33676 GCA_004320025.1 Laticauda laticaudata
TTCCAGAGTCAGCATATCGCCCCCAACAATTTGGGTTCTCATTTTACTGACCTCAGAAGGCTGAGTCAACCTTGAGCTTGGTGGGATTCAAACTGCCAAATTGCAGGCAGCTGGCAGGCAGCAGAAGTAGCCTGCAGTACTGCATTCTAACCACTGTGCCGCCATGGCTATAAAGGATGACTGTCAAGCACCAAGATAATCAGGAGATTCAGGCAGTTCAAATCAGTATAAAGCTTTATTGTCAGACTTAAGCTCCCTATAAGAATCTGACCAACTAATGGTCAAGGGAAATGAGCGGAAGATAAGAGAGGCATTCAAGATGGGCTGGACTTAGATCTCTTGCAGACGGTGCAGGGACTCATGATTTATGACACATTTGACCCCTCCCTCGGGTTCAGCCTGGTCATTTTGTACAATGACATCAGGATGACCAAGGTGGATCTGAAGGAGGCTGTGGGAGACAAAAGGCCATCAAGAGTGGCCAAGGGATGTGACTGAATGGCTGATGACCAGGGCTTGTTTAGAGAATCAACACACCTGCCTGACCTGGGCAGTCAGCAACACAAGAGAAGACAGGGATGGGGATCATGCTCTTGGCAGCAAAAATACCCTCTTGTCCTGTCTTGTGTTTGTCTAAAAGACAATCTCTGTTACTCCAGCCTTTTACACTGAAGGATTCGGACTAGACTGCAGGATTTGGGTTTGGCTAATCTAGAGAAAAGAAGGAATAGGGGGTGTCATGATAGCAGTGTTGAAGTAATTGAGGAGCTGCCACAAAGAGGAAGGGGGTCAACTTGTTTACCAAAGCACCTGTAGGTAGGACAAGAAACAAAAGATGGGAACTAATCAAGGACAGAAGCAACCTGGAGCTAAAAGGAGAGGGTCAGCTCTCATGACTTGATTAAAGTATAACAGCCTCTGTTTGGTGATCCTGACTTCAAGTGATATTTCTGGTAAGGTTTGGTCTTGGACACTTTGTGAGTTTTGCAGTCCCTGGGGTAGGTGATAGTCATCTTCAGCACCACCATACAAAGGCATCCAACCCTTCTCCTATCTGCCTTTTTCAGAGTCCAGGTTTCGCAGCCATAAGTAACAATCGGGAAAATTATTGCATTAACTAATCTGCATTTGATTGTGAAGTTGATGTCTTTGCTCTTCCAGATGTTATTCATGACAGATGTTGCTCCAATAACTAAGGGTCTGCTACAAGGAAGGGGGTGTGTGTCAAGCTATTCTCCAAAGCTCCTGAAGGCAGGACAAGAAACAATGGATGGAAACTAATCAAGGAGAGAAGCAACCTAGAACTCAGGAGGAATTTCCTGACAGAACAGAATTAACCTGTGAAACAACTTGCCTCCTGAAGTTGTAAATGCTCCAACACTGGAGGTTTTTAACAAGAGATTGGACAGTCATTTGTCTGAAGTGTTGTAGGGTTTCCTGCCTCAGCAGGGGGTTGGACTAGAAGATCTCCAAGATCCTTCCAACTCTGTTGTTGTTATTGCTGTTGTTGCAGTTCTTCCAAGTGCTAGATGCCTTCTGATCTCAGGGCTAAAGTCACCACTTGAAACAAGAGACCAACAAAAAATTGGAGAGGATATTGTGTGTGTGGGGGTGGTGGTGGTGGTGTCAGCAGTGGCTAGCACCATGATCTTTGTTCCTCGACATGCCAACCTTTGGATGGCACACATTCCCACAGTTTGCAAGTAGCAACTTCTGGGCTGTACCCAATGGTGATTAGTCTCTGTGTATCGGCTGCACAGTCTGGGACTCCACCATCTGCTTCCTCACAACAGCTCATCTTCAACAGCAAGGCGGAGAGAAGAGCATACCCTTCTTGACTTTGCCAGGTTAATTGGATTAACTCCAGCTGGCTGCACACATTGGCCAAGAGACAGAACAGCTGGGGGCGTTCCTTGCATGTGCCTGGAGAACATCTTTGGCAGGTGACAAGGTGCATTCTCAAGCTTGTCACTCACCGGAAGACCTTTTAGATATTATTATTTCATGCAATTATGATCACGACATGATGAGGTGCCTCTGCTAGGAGCAGCCAGGGGCTGCTGTCACTCACAAGGAGTTGATGCGGAAGGTGGAGCTGTCAGAGAAAAGGGTAACGCAAGCTCTGCAGCGTTGAGGCTTGGCTTCAGGGGAAAGGAGAGAAGATGGTGCTTAGGGAAAGCTGGCAGGTTGGACTGGGCAACTGACGAAGTTCCCTAAACAAGACCAGTGGTGCAGGAATGGATTTGAAAAGGTCGTTTGAAACTGAGTTGTAAATCAAATGGAGGTGGCCTTGATAGGACTTAATTTAACTCTCATCTCCACTTTTGCCTCATGTCGTTCTTTGCACTTCCTGTCCTTTTGCAAAGCTCCCTTAAAGGAGACTTAATTTCAACATATGATAACCGATGGAGGACTCAGTGCTGACATTCATTCAGCTTTCATGCCTAAGGCGGCACTAGAACTCACTGTCTAGTGATTGATCCCGAGTCACCCAGATGGCTTTTCATGCCTAAAATGGAACTAGAACTCACAGTCTCTTGGTGTTTGGCCCAGAGTCACCCAGATGGGTTTCATACCTAAAGTGGGACTATAATTCATGGACACCTGGTTTGTAGCCAAGTGCCTCAACTGGCTGTTGGAATTCTTGTAAGTTTTCCCTTCCATCTGAATAAATCTTCTTGAAAAGCACTCTATGAGATTTTTACTTGAAAAAAGAATCAAATTTAGTTTTAGGCCACCTTCCAAAGAGCTTGATAATGGTCCTTCATTCACACCGCTCCAAAATCCCCTTGTCTCTTTAAGCACCTACTCTCTGGAGCTTAAGCTGGGACTTAGGATATCAATCTTTGAGGAACAGGTCTCAAACTCAGCCTTCACACTCTGCTAAGTAGAGCCTTTTTCTGACAGCTTCTTCTTCCTAGAATGTTAGCTTTTCCTTTGCTTTTTTGGGAACTGTATATACAGCTGATGATACTTTTTGTGACATATTACAGATCTGTCTTTCCTAGGGGGAGTTGGCAACATCTGCCAACTGTACAAGTTTGGCTTAGGAGCCTCAAATATCTGTCTTCCTCCAACAAGCAGCAATCTTCCCCTCCCGTCTCTGTTTTTTCCTTCTCTGTTTTTGTCATCTTTCTGAGGGATTACAGGATCCTGCTGTCTCAGGGGATTATCTTTCTCCAAAGACCACAACTTCTAGCTTTCTTTTGTCCATGAAGCATCCATCCATCATCTCTCACGTTATTATTTTTTCCAGAATGATTCAAAACGTGATACACTGCAGTTCTGGAACTAATTTTGGCTGGCATGACATTGCAAGCTGGTGGTAAAGTTTGCTGACTTTGGCTGATCTCAAGCCAAAGCCAAGATCCCTTCTAGCACTGAGGACTTATCTATGAAACATCTGCAAGAAATCCACCAAGTTCAGAGAGCACCAAGGACTCCTAGGTCAGAATAACAGAATAACAGAGTTGGGTGGGATCTTGGAGGTCTTCTAGTCTAGCTCTGGCAGGAAACCGTATACATTTCAGACAAATGGTTGTCTAATCTCTTCTTTAAAATTTTCAGTGTTGGAGCATTCACAACTTCTGGAGGAAATGTCTCCTTAGCTCTAGGTTGCTTCTCTCCTTGATTAGTTTCCATCCATTGCTTCTTGTCCCGCCTTCAGATGCTTTGAAGAATAGCTTGACTCCTTCTTCTTTGTGTCAATGCATTAGATATTGGAAAACTGCTATCATGTCGCCCCAGTCCTTCTTTTCATTAAACTAGACATACCTAATTCCAGCAATCGTTCTTTATATATTTTAGCTTCCAGCTTCCTAATCATCTTTGTTGTTCTTCTCTGCATTCTTTGTAGAGTCTCAACATCTTTTTTACATTGTGGTGACCAAAACTGGGTGCAGGATTCCAAGTGTGGCCTTACAAAAGGCGTTATAAAGTGGTGTTCTTGATCACTGTTATCTTCCTTCTCCTTTACTTCTTCTCCTCCATTCTGCAAACCCCACTCCCTTCCAGCACTGATGAAGTTGCCTAGTTGGGTCATGAAACATCTGCAAAAAAAACCCTACCAAGCTGAGAGAGCACCAAGGACCCCTCAGTTCAATCTTGAGCTGCAAATATTCTCTTCTCTTGGTGATCTCAAACAGTTAAGGAGGATAAATACATGCCAAGTGCATCTGAATTTGGATCACATGACCATGGGGATGTTGCAAATTACTGCAAATCTGCAGGAAGGACATGCCTTCTCCAAAAATATTAAACACACCTCTTGATCACCCAAATGTTCCACATCCTAATTCTCATCAATTTTGTAGCACAATCCTGCTTCTAGTTTTTCTGAAATTTGATATATTTTTTGCATCCATCCAAGCTGACCCATATATTCCTTTGTTTCCATGCCTGGGTCACTTCAGGCAGATTTTTGAGTTAATTATCATGCCAATGGATCAAAGTCTCTCCTTGCATTTTAACCAAATCACAGGCACCTTTTTGGAACGCGTATTTTTCACTGTCCTTTGCATCATGGTTTCTTTTTTAAACATCTACCAAGAGGCAAATGGTAATTAAAAGAACGAAGGTCTATTTAATTACTTTCCAAGACAAGATTGTTTGGCAAATTGAACTAATGGCAGTGAAGAAGTAGCTAGGGATTTGCCATCCCATTAACACATAGGAGAGCAGCTTCAAAACAGATTCTTGGATCTAATTAGCTTGGGATCCTGCCAGTTTTAAATTCAAAGTGGAGTTACCCATTCAGAGATATGTAGTAGCATCTTACTATTAATTAGGAAGGAAGGACATTCTTCCACTGCGTATATATTTCTCCACACCCTGGCAAATAGTTTTGAAGCACAGATTTTCGCTATGCATTTATTCAGCTCGGACAATCCATTTCTATATATCTGTATTGTGACCAGCATTTATGGTAGTCTACTGGTGAAGACACTTGCCTCCTACTTGGAAGGTTGAGAGTTCAATTCTAGGTAGCAGCAGATGATTCTCTCAATAGAGTGCTATCTATCTATCTATCTATCTTATAGTATTTATCTACCTCTCTCTCTCTCAATTCATCTATCAATCTTCATCTATCTATCAATCTATCGATCTATCTTCCTCTTTCTCTCTGAATTCATCTCTATCTATCTATCTATCTATCTATCTATCTATCTGTCTGTCTTCCTCTCTCTCTCTCAATTCATCTATCTATCTGTCTGTCTGTCTATCTATCTTCATCTATCTATCTCTATCTATCTATCTCTATCTATCTATCTATCTATCTATCTATCTATCTATCTATCTATCTATCTATCTATCTATCTATCTATCTGCTGTGTACTTCATGTGGCTTCAGAAAGGGCATCCAGCCAGTAAAAACTCAGCTCCAGTCAGTCACTCCAATTCTACAGAATTAAGGAATTACAGGGTTGTGAAAAAGGAGTTATAGAGATGGAATGATGGATGGATAGAAAGATAAGCAGTGTGATGGCCTACTTGCTTTCTACTTGGAAGGTTAAGAATTTAATCCTAGGTAGCAGCATATGTTTTTCTCTCCTAGGGAGCAAAGAAAAAAATATCTGCTGTGTATTCTGCATGGCATCAGGAAGGGCATCTGGTCAGCAAATGCTCAGCTCCATTCAGTCACCCTGTCTCTAGCCTGAATTAAGTGATTACAGGATCATAAAAAGGGAGTTTTTTTGTGATCAATATGTTTTCTTCAGTATGATGTTTTCCAGATGCTACAGTTCCCATCATGACTAATGATCAGAGATGATAGAAATTTTATTTCTATGTAGAGGACACCTTATTCAGGAGGACCATCCTAGGTGATATGAGCTTTGAATCTGGCTGTAAGCACCTGTTTTGGGGCCCATCATAACTTCAAATTGGGGGATTCTGAGTTCAGAGGTTGCATATCTGAAAATCTGGGTTATAAGTACATTTTTGGGTCCATCGTAACTTCAAACAAGGCAACTGGTTGTAAGTCACAGATTATCTGCATGGACTTCAGCTCCCAGAATTTAGCCATAGCCATGCTGGCTGGGGAATTCTGGGACCTGAAGGCAACACATCTGGAAATCTGGGTTATAAGTACCTTTTTGGGGTCTATCATAACTTTGAACTGAGTTACCGGTTGTAAACGAAGGACTATCTGAACGTATTTCAACTCCCAGAATTCTTAGCCATAGCCATGCTGGCTGGGGGATCCTGGGTGCTGAGGGCCACACATTTGGCAGCTATTGAAATGGAGATCCCCTGTTCTAAAGCAAAATGGAAAGGTTTGTCCAATGAAAAACAGCAGGACAGCTCAACAACCCACAGATTTTGATGTCACCTCTGCAGCTCAGTAGATGACTATGTTGCAAGAAGAAGTGGGTTGCGCTGGACATGTCCACCTTCCAAGCCTCCCCCTCCATGGGCCCATCCCAAGGCATGAAGCTCTGGCTCCACGAGTGACATCTGCAACTCTTCCACCCCATTTCCCTCCCCCATCCGATCCGTAATTGAGAAAATCACCGGCAATCAGAGGAAGTCAGCTGTGCAGCGCCCATAATGAAAGAGGGCTGGAGCAGCTGTGAGCCATCTTGAGGTGATTATTCTCCTTTCTGACTTGCAAACTAATCACGGTTCCCGGGAAAGTGGAAAAAAAAAGAAAAGAAATCACCATGCATGAATTATCTCCAGAATGAAAGGGTGGATGATTCCCTGCTGGGCTGGTTTGTAGGAGGTGGGGGGGAGCATCAAAGCAGGGAGTCCAGGCACCTGGAACCCCACCAGGAAAGAGATCGCAATCTTTCCCCCCACTCCCCAGCTGGGTCTCCCTTTGCTGGATTAAAGAGAATTTGCACCCAAGTTCCAATGTTGCACACACCCTCTCAGGTCACGTGAGTGTATTTTGGGCACTCGGCAACAGCAATAGCATTAAGAGTTATATACGGCTTCCCCGTGCTTTACAGCCCATCTCCAAGCCAGCCTATTGCCCCCCAAAATCTGGGTCCACATTTTACCAACCTCAGAAGGAGAGAAGGCTGAGTCAACCTCGACCTGGTCAGGATCAAACTGGCGAACTGCAGGCAGCCGGCGGTCAGTCAAAGTAGAAGAGGTAGCCTGCAATACTGCATTCTAACCACTGCACCGCTCAACCCACATTTTTAGCACCCTGTGATCATGTGTCCACAATTTATGATGGTTTTGCTAGGTATTTACTTCCAGGAAACAATGGGTTTGCTAAACAATCGCTGTGTTTGTTTAACGTCTGTGGCGTCCGCTTTATAACCATTGCAAAATAAGTCATAAAATTGGGTCCGGTAATGAGGTGACCCATTTGACAACTGTCATAGTGTAGGATTATAATTTGGGGACCTGTTAGGGTCATATGTTGTGGAACAGCAGTATTGATATAGCTGGCACCTTCTGAATGCAGGACATAGAGCAATGGAACAAGTTCGACTTTCAAAACATGTTTGTTGGCAGCGGCTTTCAGACATGCTATGTTAGTTGGCGAAACTAGTAGCTGTCTGCCTCATTCTCTGAGCTCAGGTTAGCAAAACAGGTAATGATTTTCATAAGTCTTGAATGTCACACTTGAATGCTTATACTGTGTAGCAGGAACTGTGAGAGGGATCTTGGAGTCTTAGGAGACAACCAGCTAAATATGAGCCAGCAGTGTGTGGCAGCAGTTGGAAGGGACCTTGTCGCAGAGATGGTATTCAGCAGGTTCTGAGCAGTTCTGGATAACCAGTCGTGGAAATTTTGAATAGTTTGGAGAACTGACCAATCCCATCTTTAACAGGCCCCGGCCCCTTCTCGTCTCTGACTCCTGAGTCCCAGCTGACTGGCTAGGTCTTCTTTTGTAGCCCTGCACGGGAGAACGGAGCTGGAAAGCAGGTTAGTGGGGTGGGGAGGGAATGGGATTTTGCAGTAACCTTCCCCTGCCGTGCCCACCAAGCCACACCCAAAGAACCAGTAGTAAAAAATTTTGAATTCCACCACTGCCTTGTGGACCATCTAGACCAACCCCCCCCCCCCAANTTCCTTGTCTGGCCTTCGGGTGCCTTGGAAAACACTTGACCCGCTCCTCCTCTCTGTGGCAGCCCCTCAAATATTGGAAGATGATCTCCTATCTCCCCTGGTCCTTCTCTTCAGTGGACTAGCCATGCCCAGTTCCTGCAGCTGTTCTTCAAAGGTTTTAGCCATCAATCATCCCTGGTTGCTCTTCTCTGCACTCTTTCTAGACTCTCAACATCTTTTTTATAGTATGGTGACCAAAACTGGATGCAGGATTCTCGGTGTGGTCTTACTAAGGCTTTATAGAATGATATTAGTACCGCACTTAATCTTGATTGTATCCCTCTGTTAATGCAGTTTTGGATTGCATGGCTTTTTTGGCTGCCTCTGCATACTGTTGGCTCATATTTAACTGATTGTTCACTAAGACTCCAAGATCCCTCTCACAGTTGCTGCTAAAGCCTGGTTTCACCCAATCCATATCTGTACTTTTGATTTTTCTTGCCTGTGTAGGACTTTAGTCTTCTCTACCTTGAATTTCACTTTGTGAGATAGGGCCCAGTGTTCAAGTCTGTCAAGATCCATCTGTGATTCACTTAACAGTTGTGGCAAGAAAGGTTGTAAAATGGAGCAAACTTAACAACTGTCTCACACAGCAACAGAAATATTGGGCTCAGTTTTGGTTATAAGTTGAGAGCTCCTTGTAACCATGATGGAATGAAAGAAGAATCCGAGAGCTGGTTAGCAAGTTGTTATGAGGAAGAGCATGCATTATGGCAAAGGTCTTCAAACTTGGCATGTTTAAGACTTGTGGACTTCAACTCCCAGAATTCCTGAGCTAACAGGACTGGAGGAGGAATGCTGGGAGTTGAAGTCCACAAGTCTTAAAGCTGTCAAGTTTGAAGACCCCTGCTCTATGGCTTGGCAGAAAATCAACATGGTTTTGATGTTTGGCAATTCTGTTTCCCAGTAGATACTCACCTACTCCATTTGGAAGCTCTTGAAAATAACCTCTTATTACAAGCACCCATGGCTCCCCAAAAGAGGCTGGACCCAGCACGCTGCCACTGGTGTAATTTACCAAGCTATGAAACTGTTGATTGCTTCCCAAAAAACACTTTAACGCTTCTTCAGTTCCACCTCCATTTTCTTCAGAGAGATCCTTCTCCGGTCTGGGAGACAAGGTGAGAATGAAATCTCTGGATGTCCAGCTGTATCACCAGTGCTGTTATCAAGAGTCAAATTAGCCCCCCCACACACACACACACATACACACTTACTGACAGCATCCATCACTCATTCCTTCTCTAATCTCCATCACGGAGAGGATTTACGAGCAATTGATGGAAGAGAGGCGGGATCAGAAGGCATTTGGGAGTGGAATTAAAACTTAGATAACTGAAATATTTGGAGAATGCAGGCAAATGAGGAGAGAGCAAAGGGGGGAAGGGTTGATGGAACAATGAGGAAAGGATCACTATCATGTCCTCAGCAAAAGAATACAGAATAATAGCTTTAGAAGGGATCTTGGAGGTCTTCTAATCCAACCCCCTGCTCAAGCAGGAGACCCGATACCATTCCGGACAAATGGCTGTCCAATCACTTCTTGAAATCCTCCAGTGATGGAGCACCCACAGCTTCTGAAGGCAGGCCGCCGTTCCACTGGTTTATTGTTCTGTCCAAAGATTTCTCCTTAGTTTGAGGTTGCTGCTCTCCTTGATTAATTTCCATCCATTACTTCTTATCCTGCCTTTGGGTTCTTTGCAGAATAGGGTTGACTCTCTATTCCCTGTGACAAGCTCTCAAGTTTTGGAAGACTACTATCATGTCACCCCTAGTCCTTCTTTTCTTTAGACTGGACATAGCCAGTTACTGTAACCGTAGTTCGTGTGTTTTAGCCTCAAGTCCCCTTATCACCTTTGTAGCGATAGAATCGTGATCAAGACTGATTTGAAAAGCTGGGAGTCCCTTTTTAAGTGCTAAGTAAGACATGAAGGGAAGAGATAAAACAGAATTGGAAAGGATCTTGGAGTTCAGAGGTGGTATTCAGCAGGTTCTCACCAGTTCTAGAGAACCGGTAGCGGAAATTTTGAGTAGTTTGGAATACCACCTCTGACTGTCCCTTCCCCATCTCTTCTCTGTCTCCTGAGTCCCAGCTGATCGGCTGGGTCTTCTTTGGTTGCCCTGCACAGGAGAATGGAGCTGGAAAGCAGGTTAGTGGGGGGGGGAATGGGATTTTGCAGTCATCTTCCCCTGGAATGGGGTGGGAATGGAGACTTTATCCTTCCCCATGCCACACCCACCAAGCCAAGCCATACCCACAGAACTGGTAGTAAAAATTTCTGAATCCCGCCACTGTTGGAGTTCCTAGGCTTTTAAAACCATCTCTCCTCTCCCTCTCTCTTGCTTTCCTCCCATCAAATCTGCTAAATAGGATGGGACAGAGAGAAGTAGGGCTCACATTTGACCTTGGTTCACTGCATGATTAATTGAAAAATGTATGTTGCACACAGTGANGACCTTGGTTCACTGCATGATTAATTGAAAAATGTATGTTGCACACAGTGAGGTTTCCCTTTAACAGACTAATTGAGGGAAGATGTTCATTAACGCTGAAGGCAGGTTTTCCTATAAGCACCTGTCATGCATCCCAGGTAGACTAGACAGGAAATTAGACCAGGTGCGCTAATCCTAGAACATAGAACAACAGAGTTGGAAGGGACCTTGGCGGTCATATAGTCCAACCCCCTGCTCAAGCAGGAGACCGTAGGCGCCATTACGAACAAACTGCTGTCCAATCTTGTTCTTAAAAACTTCCAGTGTTGGAGCATTCACAACTTCCGGAGACAAGCTGTTCCACTGATTAATTGTTCTCACTGTCAGGAAATCTCTCCTTAATTCTAGGTTTAACAGATAAGTTAGTAATCACAACTTCTGGGGATAACAATTCATGGCTGTGTGGAGATTTGGTTCACTTCCCACCCACTGATTCTTCCAAACATGTGCAATTATTGAGTGAAGGAGAAACCCAGGGAGAAGGTGAAGCGCTTTCAGCTTTGAGATTCCAGCAGTTGCTGCCAAGGTGATGGTTCTCCCCCCCCCCCCCNCCAAGGTGATGGTTCCCCCCCCCCCCCACCACCACCACCACCAATCTGCTTCTATCTCCTCCGAGCAGACTTGACTTCCCAACTTTGAGACGCCACCTGCTTTTAAGAAGACGGCAGTTGTGGCTGGAGTACAAAAATCTCTGCCAAGGGTTTGTCACACGCAAACAAAAGGGCTAATTACACAGCCGGAGAATTCAAGGGACTTCCTCATTTTTCTCGCAGTTGCAGCCTAACCTCTGCCAAAGAGGATGTGGAGGAACACAAAAGGATGTGGACATCTCCACCGACTCTGTTTCTCTCCCCCCACCCCCTGCTTATGCGGTGATGAATGAAGACACTTCCAACAAGCAGCATCTTCCCAACACCGGTTGAAAAATTAGGCAGAGAAGCTGCAGAGACGTCATTTTGGCTATCTATCATTCTCCTTTTCTCTCCCTACCATCTCCAGAGGCTTCGCTTAATAGTCACATCTTTTACCAAGATTCAAACAAAAGTCATTTCTGCCAGAGATGGGGAGAGCTGACAAGCTGCCATTAAAGTACTTTTTCTTAAAGGGGGAAATAATGATAGTTCGCTCCAGAAGAATCTGGATGGGGCGTCACCACAGGAGAGCCAACATTTGTTCTGTTTGCCTTGTAATTCAAGACTAACCATTTGATGGTTTTGGGGCCTGTTGGGAGAATAAAAACTCATTTGTCCGAATAGGGTGATGCAGTTGTGGTTTTTGAAGCGTTAGCGAAAAGGAAGGTCTTCTCGGAAAAGGTGGGATGGGCTCATCAAAAAAGAGAAGAGAGGAAGTGATGGGCTAGACAAGATGGGCTTACATTAAAAGGGAACACTGAACTGCATGAGGAGGCATCTAGGTTTGGTCACCACATTACAAAAAAAGATATTGAGACTTTGGAATAAGTGCAAAGAAGAGCAACTAGGATGATAAAAGGAAGGCCTGGAGACTAAAACTTACAAAGAATGGTTTCAGGATTTGGGCCAATTGGGCCAAACACCCAACTTTTGATCATGTGAACGCTTCATCACTGGAAGTTTTTAAGAAAAGACTGGACAGCCACCTGTCTAAAATGGTATAGGGTCTCCTGCTTGAGCAGTGGTTGGACTAGAAGACCTCCAAGGTCCCTTCCAGATCTATTTTGTTTATATTGAGCTTCCATGCAGCTGTTCTTCTTTTAGAATAAAAAGGCACATCCATAAAAGGAAGCTGCAAAGGTATAAGGTATAAAAATATGAGTCCCAGAATTCAACTCTATGTATTTATCCCGTTTTACAAGTAAATCCTTGACTAACAAAAATAGAACCCAGAAAGTGTCACCTTCCTATCCACCTTTGCAGCAGCTGGTTAGGTAGTCTATTGGATGAAGTCATTCCTGGTTATCTTCTACCAGCTCTCTAGCATGCTAACTCTGGGATGGTAGCAGATGGAGTCAATTCTGCCAATGTTGAAGGACAGCTGTCTTGTTTGATGGCCTAAGGCCAGCAATAACCTACTTTCAAGACTGTTTCTCAAGGATGAAGCAAAAAATGATGTTTTACAAAAATGAAAAGAAAGCAATTGCAGGGACAGCCACAAAAGCAAAACAAGTCCAGTTCTCCAAGCCAAGCAGAGAAGTCCACGTTTCTCAAAGCAAGAGAATTTGGAGCTGGAGAAGAAACCCTTACATAGGCTGAACAAGAAGACTTCTTCAATGATAGCATAGCCGTCAATGTTATTCATCTTCACAGCACTGAAGGTGCATCTTGTGAGGACTCTTAGTATAAGTGGACATTGCAACTCCAAGATGGATTCTCAGGAGTCTTTTCTCTTGGGAAAACAAGTATGGTTCATCTTGTCCATTAAAGTAAGTTGTTCTACTCCCAGCAGGACCCAGTTCAGTTGGAGTAGAAGAAGAGCAGGTAGAACTGAGAGGTGGAGTTTAGCATCTTATCAGAGTATCTACGTTGCCACAAGTGCAAGGCAGAATTAAGCAAGTCATTAGCCTAGAATCATTACATTGCCACAAATGGTCCAAGTCCAAACGCTCTTGAATTTCACTGACCCTTATCTGGCACCAATTTGATATTGAACTTTAGTTGACTGGATTCTAAAGGCTTGAACCATCAATCTTGAACTGCAGCTTCACCTATTATCCTGATCCTTTGTGATGGACAGTTGGAAAATGTAAATCTGTAGAGAATTCCTGGACTTGATCCTCTATCTCATCTTCCCTTTGGAAGAATTTGGGGAGTTGAAATCCCCACATCTTTATTATTATTTATTACATTTATCTACTGCCCGCCTCACCACTGAAGCGACTCTTAAAGTTGCCAAGGCTGAGAAAAAGCCTGCTCTAAAACATCTAAAAGCATTTCAGGGGCCAAGATGGGAACACACATTTCCAGCCGGAAACTGTGATCAACTCTTAATATAATTAACAAACCTTAACCAACTAAGCCAATGACAGCTCTTTGTCAGCCTATAATAACCTGCAGGGCGGAAGAAGAGATGCTTTTAATTGTCCTTAATGTTTCATTAGGCACAATTAGATGTAAAAATGTCAACTGCACCATTTGTTGTGGTTTTAATTACACAACGGGCAAGATAAAAGAAAATTTGATTAACCTGCTTCTTTGTTTAACATGGGGGGGAAGCGAGGGAGATGCCCCTGTTAAGCAATGTGGTGATTTTTCAGGCTGGCCAATCCAGAAAAAATGGCTTGGCTACAACATTCGTAATTTCATTGACAATTAAAGGAGCAATTGTTGCCCCTTAATATTTTTAGAAAGATCACTGACGCAAGGCTCTATTTTGCTTAAGATATACTAAAAGAAAGGAGGAGGAGGAGGAGGAGAACGACAATGACAACTGGGCTCTCTGAGCTTGGTTGTTTTCTTCCAGACATTTTATCACCCATCTAGGTAACAACATCACTGTTAATGCAGGAGGGGAGGGGAAGAAAGACAATGGGAGGAAGAGAAGGAGGAGGAGGTGGTGTATTGGAGGAGAACTATGGGGTCCTTGATGCTCTCTGAGCTTGATTATTTTCTTGAAGACATTTCTTTACCCAACTAAGTAACATGATCAGTGCTAGAAGGGAGGGAGGGAGGAGGAGGAGGAGGACTGTGATGTCCTTGGTGCTCTTTCTTGAAGACATTTTATTCAGGGGTGGGATGCTACCGGTTCTGCCCGGTTCTGTAGAACTGGTAGCTCTGAAGAACAGCAACTGAACTGGTTCAGTGAAATGACCTTTTGGTTGTTTGTTTGGCCCACCTGCCTACCTGGGCTCTTGGCTGTCCTTTATTTACTGCTTTTTCCACCTCAGCTGCTTTGCACAGCACAGCTGAGGTTGAAAAAGCAGAAAAGAAGAGAATTTTCAAACACTGCACACCCACGTGCAGCATTTGCCAGCTGTCTGAGCAACAGCTGATGTTGTTTTCCAAATGTTGTACACGCACACGCAGTACACGCAAAACACAACTCTCACCGAACCGGTAGTAACACCGTTTGAATCCCACCTCTGATTTTATTACCCAACTAGATAACATGATCAATGCTTGAAGGGAATGGGGATTGAGGAGGAGGAAGAGGAGGAGGAGGAGGAGGAGGAGGAGGAGAACGACAGTGACAACTGTACTCTCTGAGCTTGGTTGTTTTCTTGAAGACATTTCATTACCCAACTAGACAACATGATCAATGCTAGAAGGGAATGGGGATTGAGGAGGAGGAGGAGGAGGAGGAGGAGGAGGAAGTAGAGGAGGAGGAGAACTGTGGCGTCTTGGATGCTCTCTTTTGCAGACATTTTGTTACCCAACTAAGTAACATCATTGAGGCTAGAAGAGAGTGAAGTTTGCCCTTTTAAAATATCCTATGGACTTGTCCTGTCAGTGTTGGTGAGAATATTCTTGGTGGCTCCTTAATTAAAGTACAGTTTACTGTTTGATTGCTACTCTGATCTGGTAGTTCCACCAAGTATTGACAGAGCAAACCATCTGATCCATAGTGACACAACACTGACATCCACCTTACAATTTCTCATGGGTTTTCTTTTCCTGCAATAGAGTGTCTGCTTTTCAACCTTATTCCCTGATGCTGGAGAATTCTTTGCAATGTCTCTTGGTGGTGGTGTTGAGCTTCCTTGAATGTAGCATGTGTTAGAAAGGGCGATCTCGGTTATATTCTTTAACCATTCTGAAGCCTCCCTGATTGCTCCCAATATTTTTTTTTTTAAATATTATTATTATGCAAGAGTCCCAGGGGATCTTCTCTTCCCATGTCACAGAGTTGGGGGAAGCCAAATCCTTATCTTTGGTCAGTCTGGAGCTAAACAAATGTAAGCCCCATCATGCTTCATTTTTGTGAAATGGGTGTTTGAGTCCAGCCTCTAGATCAGGGGTGTCAAAGTCAATTTGATTGAGGACCACATTGGGATTGTGTTTGACCGTGGGGGGCCAGGGGGGCTGTGGCCAGGGTGGACATGGCCAGCTCAACATCACTCATGTCGGGGGCACCTTTGGCGGCCTGAGTGCTCTGCCAGAAAAAATGGGTGTCAACTAAAAAGATACTCCTTCGGTCTTTTTAGCTGCCAGAAAAAGGGAGTGGGGGAAAGCCAAGGCATTCTTGAAATGCCTAGATATCAACTCAGCAGCCCAAAGTTGTCGGAGCATAAGAAGGTTGTTGGAGAGCATGATGGATGACTCTTGGATACAGATGTGTCCCATTGGAGGAGTTACATCCAGGGGGTGGGGGGAAGACCAGGGTAAAGGGGGAAATGTATGATGTGATTAATACCGGCTGCACCCAGCCACGCGCCAACATGGCAATTTCTAATAAACCAATTTACTTTTTCTGAGATGCAGTTAGAGACTTTTGCTTTGAATGAGGGGGATTTGTTAGAGCCATGACAATGGGCTCCCAAGCTCCGTTTTCAGCTGTGATGGCTTCCTGAAACCCACTGCCAGCGAAAACAGAGCTTGGGAGGGTTGCCCACGGCCCTCCCGAGCTCTGTTTTCACTGGCAAAAGAACTGTGGAATAGTCCTTTGCTGTTTCCAGGGCAAGTTTGACACCCCTGATCTAGATTATGGGCAGGCAAGCTGGTGGGCCCAGGCTCTCACATGAATTGCAAACTGGGTTTAACTGCAGGTCTATTATGGACCTTGAGAAGACTGTGAAACAAGTGACAATTCAAGAGGAAGTCATCAGATAAATCTTTGTCTAGACAGTTTCTCGAGCATAAGAGAGCAGAATTACCTTGGGTTGTCTACTCTCCATCACAGTCCTTCAACTTGCCTCTGATTAACTAAATAACAGCTATTTCAGAAGGTTGTAGTATCTAGTAGACTTTGTTGGAGCTTGGATGCTAAGTACATTTGAGCTAGAAAGAAGTTGGAAAGGAGAAATTGTCCTCTTTCCCAACAACCCAAATGTGCGGATGCCACTACTCTATGGCCAGGCCAATCTGTCTTTTAATCATCAACAATCAGCAATTCAAGAGTCCCCAGGAAGGTTCCACAATCAATTGCACCCTGATTCAGGTGACCTTGAGGGCACAGATAAACCTTCAAGTGGCCTCAATGACTCTCAGAAAGAATACTAATGACCAGATGAGTGCAAGGAATATAAATCCTTCTTTCCATTCTCCATTATTCAATCAGAGACTGAAGAAGCATCTTGGATGAGAAGTGAAACATCTTCAAGGAAAAACCAAGAAAGTCCAGTTGTCTCTTGAAAAAGCATCTTTGGGACAACCATGACCTGGATGATTAAGAATCTCTCTGGACAACCAATCATTCAATTCTTTATTATGCTCATAGGCTAGGATAAAACCAGAGGCTGATATTCCTCCAGTATTCATCTCTAGATTTTGGCATCCATCCACCAAGAGAAACATCTCCAAGCACCACTGGTGGCCTCAAGGGACTTTTCTTCTTTCAAAACACAAACCAGACGAGCAACTGTTTGTTCCATTTTTTGGCTTGAATCAAAGAGGCAACTGACAATGAACAAATCGTTGGCGATCGCCCGGAGCTTGTTCCCTTGACAAAGGGATAATGGGAGGAGGAGAGAAGCGGGAGGCATCTGATTTCTGCCATAAAACACCGCGGTTTGTGTCATGTCTATTGTTAATCACAAATTCCCACTCCCAAGAGAAATACTTTCCATTTTGAAGTGGAGGCATCAAAATGAGAACAGGCTCCCAGGTTGAAACGTGGCGGAGGACGAAAGAGGCCCACGGTGGCAGAGATTATGAGTGTTTATACAGCTTTACAGAGGAAACTGTAAAGTGCTCTTTAGATGAAATCAGTACATATTTGCACATTAAGTGTAATTTAATCATAACACTCGTATTATCACTTCATTCTTGGCAGGAGGTCGGGAAGGGGTAAGGATTTGACAAACACTGCTTCCATTTCAAGGGGGTCAGAAACATGTTCCCCATCCCAGCACCTTGCATTTCTTCCCAAAATGTTGAGAGGGGCTCATAAGGAAGAGAGCGACATCTCATCAGGGTTTGGTGAGGAATTGTTCATGCTTGAAGCAAAGTCATTTGCAGGTAACTCCTCGATTTACAACCATCGTTCAGCCCTAAATTTGTGTTGCGAAGCAAGATGTTTGTTAAGTGAGCTTTGCCCCATTTTCCTGCCACAGTTGTTAAGGAAATTTCCGCTGTTGATAAGTTAGTGACCTGGTTGTTAAGTGAATCCGGCTGTTCTGACCCACGCCCTTTACCAACAAATCAAACACAATCCAAAAGGGGAACAGAAACCTTGTAATGCTTTTGCAAAATAATTAGCTGTGATAAACACAAACCTTGCCAAACTGTGCGAGACTTGCCAAAATATAACAGACAAGAAATAATTTGCAATACAAGAATCTTCAAATATAAATATCCGGATACTGGAATGTCCACGAGGCTGGAGTTTCAAAACGTCTTTGCCTTCTGCAAAATAAATTCATTTCACAGCTGGCTTTTATCCTCTTGAAGGAGGGGTCATTACCTTGCAGCCTTACTCCCGAGTCACGCATGCTGCTGCAGCTGCTCTTTCCTGCGAGCAATCCTGTGTGCACACGCACTTGGCACAGGCTCCTCAGGAACCTCCTCATCGCTGCTGCCAGCCCCCACAACTTCTGAAGGCAGAAGTCCACTCCCTGATGGTCCTGGCCCCTCATCTGAATCCTCGTTCTCCTCAGCCGTCCGCACCTGCTCTGGCTAACCACAACACCAGCTTCCCTGTGGATTTTGCTGGTCAGAAGGTCATAAAAGGGAATGACATGACCCTGGGACATTGCAACCGTCATAAATATGAACCAGTTGCCAAACATCCAAACTTGAGGATGCTGCAATGGTCACAGGTGTGAAAAATAGTCATAAGTCACTTTTTTCAGTGGCGTTATAACTTTGAACAGTCACTAAACAAACAGTTGTGAGTCAAGGACTACCTGTATATTTAAGGCAAAGGAGCTGAGGACAACCCCTTCTAAGATCATAGAGAGACTTGTAATAGTGGCTTTCTCATAAGAAGAAGTTAGATGAGCTTGGTGAAGGGAAGAGCTTCCTCCTAGTTCTCCTACCTTGAGCAGAGGGTTTGACCAGAAGACCTCCAAGGTTCCTTCCAGCTATATGATTCTGTGTTCTAATGCACAAAAGCCAATTTAGTTGTTTATCATCGATTCCTCATACTTGTATGGTGTGTTGTTTATTCAGCCTTTTTCCAACTTGAGGCAAAACTAGAGAAGCAGATGTTGTTTGTGGTTTATTGTCCATATGCTGATCATATCTCTACACCCTCAATCTAAGGCTATATTTATCCTCTTTTAATGACCCCACAATCCCTTGCAGGGTGGAGTCTGGGCAACTGAATGGAGCTAGCGGAGCATTTACTGGCTGGATGCCCTTCCTGTCACCAATGCAGAGTTTTGGTCAGCAGATATATTCTCAGTACACCCAGAGAGAGAAATATCTGCCTCTACCTAGGATCGAACTCACAGCCTCCTAATTGTGAGGCGAGAGCTCCACCTCTAGGCCACCGCACCACTCATATGCCAGGATACCTTGTTGGAACGTATTTCCACTTGGCTGTCTCTCAGAAAAATGACTGATGGTCTAGATGATCCTTTTGGTGGCCTGCTATTAAACTGGTCATTTCTGAGGAAGTGAAGAGGGTCACTGCTTTTTTACTTTTCAATTTATAGACATTATACTTTTACGCTTTACATGTTTAAAAATATTCTCGAAGTGATTTACCAAATTATGGGTAGAGGTAAGAAATATAAAGGAATTAAAGATGTTAACCATCTTTCTTCTACCTGCATGCAAGTCCTGGTTTGCGTTCCCAGATATCTGAGGATTTTCCAAAAAGTTTATTTCACATGTTTGCAATTTATAAAGAGAGAAAAGAAAGTCAGATCTTATGGTTATTGTCATAAAGCCTTGCAGGGGATAATGCTCTGGCAATTTTCTATTTTTACCACTGCCTTCTGTATTGCAGTGTCTTTCTTTTTTTACGGTGAAAGGAGGGTGGAAGGATGTAAAATACTAACCACTTTAGTCTTTCAAGGGCCTGGAAATCGAATTTGTCCTTTCATTCATTGGGTTCCATAAATTCCCCAAATACAAGGACAGGAAAATCAATGCTCAAGAGAGATAAACCAGTCCCCTCCCTACTCACTGGAAGGGAAAGCTTGAGTTGTATCAGATCTATCAATAAGGTCTGGTGTAGCGAGTCAAATTGTGTTTTTCAGGAAGACTTATGTCTGTTTGGGGGAAAGGCTGGAGAATGAGAAGGTCTTGAAATAGCTGACGTAGGGAAGAGGAGAGGAGAGGAGAGGAGAGGAGAAGAGAAGAGAAGAGAAGAGAAGAGAAGAGAAGAGAAGAGAAGAGAAGAGAAGAGAAGAGAAGAGAAGAGAAGCTCTCTGTTTTTGTTTAAGGATGGATATGTCTATTTTAGATTCTCTACTTTAACCATCTGTAATATATTTGGGGCCCTTTAGTATTCATTTATCCCAGCTGCAATTCTATTTGCAATGTTCTTCCTAATGCATAGATTTATCCAACCATTTCCCCAAATTATTTTCATGAATATAAGAATGGTTGTTCTATAATCTCTCTCTCTCTCTTCCTTTCTCCCCTCTCTCTCATAACCAGCATTGCAAAATTTAGAGGACTGTCTATTTCAGATGATAAATATTGTATGGTGCCCAGAGTCACTTAATTGTGAGATGGGTGGCTCTCTAAATATGATTTACTAACATGAAATAAATAAATAAATACATTTTGGGTGGTGGATTGGCTGAACTCTGTAACATAGAACCTGTTAAGAAAAAAAATCAAATTTGTCTCCATCCTCCATTTTCACACCTGTCCTCAGTGGGACCTGATGCAAAACTGCTTTGTAGAAGAATCTGCCCAAATGAACAAACAGTCTGCCTTTGTTTCTGGAATGCCAGAAGTTGGCAATCAAAGTTAACAACTACCGAGGGATCTCACAACCAGAGAAAGACTGTAATTGAGAGAGGGACAGAGGAGGGAAAAAGAGAGTAGATACATATGTATGGAGCTAGACACATTGTGTTGTTCATGCTTGAAGGAAAGAATGAAGGAAAGAAGACAAGAGCCTTTGAAATAAGCCACACGTTCCAAATCACACACACTCGTCTCTTTGCGGTGACATGAAATTCAGATGAAACACTGCTAGTATTTTCTAGAAGTTGCTTCTGATCTCATCCAGGGCTATTGTTCCAGCATGCTCACCTTTGATATGCAAATTTTCCCTCCTTTCCCAACTAGAGTAAGGGGATGTAACTCACAATATGGTAAACCTGGGAATTAGCCTAGGAGGGGCGGTGTGCAAAAATGCAAATCGACAGCTCTGAAATGGATAGGCACGGACCGCGGCAACTTATGAAATCTACATTTCTGTCCTTTAATGACAGAATCCTCAACTTACAACTATTGGGGCCAGAATTTACATTGCTAAACAAGGTGGTTATTAAGGGGGTCAGCCCTGGTTTTACAACCTTTCATGCTACAGTTAAGAGAATCACTGTGGTCGTTCAGTGGATCATGAGGCTGTTAAGTAAGTCCACCTTCCACCCTTTGCCTTTGCTTGTTGGAAGCTGGCTACTGTGTTTCCCTGAAAATATGGCCTACTCTGAAAGTAAGTCCTAGCTTGATATTTACATGTGTGCCCAATATAAGCCCTACCCCCAAAATAAGCCATAATTAAGACCTCACCTACTCCAGGGTACATGAATAAAAATTAAGCTCAGGTGAATGAGGGTGTATGGAGCTGCCCTGCTACTTGCCTCCAAACAGTTGCAGCCAGATCCATTTCTTTTGCTGCAGCTGGCAAGGCTTTCCTGATGGGTTCTGTAACCAATGACAGAGCTCTGGATCAATCCGGAGCTCTGTTATCAGCTGCAGAGGCCTTCCTCTGATAGTGAAAAAGAGGCCAGGGGCAACGCGTGCAAGTGAGGTGAATCGAATAGACGCTACCCCCTCTCCCGAAAATAAGACCTGGTGCCATTTTTGGTGGCAAAAATATACGGCAGAGTCTTATTTTGGGGAAAACAGGGTAGGAGGGTCTCAAATGACCATTGCAGGACCCTGGGATGCTGCAACTGTTGAAAATAGAGGCCAGTTGCCAAGTACCTGAATTTTGATCATGTGACTGTGGGGAATGCTGCAATAGTTGGTGGTAAGTCAGTTTTTTTCAGTGCCATTATAACCATGAATGGTGGCTAAACAAATGGCTGTGGGTTGAATATTATCTGAATTGTTCTTGGTGGCAAAGTGATCAAAGACAGGGCTAAGAATGGGCACCCTTAACAAAACACTCCCTATCATCATTTGGGAGGTTCTTCCAGTTTGAACAGACATGTTTCCTTGGGCAACACTTGTGTTACATTAAAACCTTCTGGACATCTCCCACTTCAAGAGTATCCGATGGAAAAGAATCTCTCCTGGGAAAAAACCCAGCTGAGATATTAAGCGCTTGGATTCTCGTTGTAGACTGCCTGTCAAGCAAGCAGTTGGAGTCTTGAAAAAGCTGAAGAAACTCCAAGTGGACAGTCATTGAAATATGAGCCAACCGTGTGTGGCAGCTGCCAAAAAAAAGCGCCAATGCAATCCTATGTTGCATTAAGAGAGGGACAAAATCAAGATCATGTTCAGTGTTGATACCGCTTTATCAGGCCTTGGTAAGGCCACCCTTGGAATACTGCATCCAATTTTGGTTGCCACGATGTAAAAAAAGATTTGGAGACTCTAGAAAGAGTGCAGAGAAGAAAAAGAAAGATGATCAGGGGACTGGAGACTAAAACATACGAAGAATGGTTGAAGGAATTGGAGGACTTGGGGTGAGAAGATAGCAGTCTTCCAATTTTTGAGGGGCTGCCCCAAAGAAGAGGGAGTCAAGCTATTCTCCAATGCACCAGAAGGCAGGACAAGAAGCAACAGATGAAAACTAATCAAGGAGAGCAGCAACCTAGAACTAAGGAGGAATTTCCTCACAGTGAAAACAATTAAAAGTTGCCTTCAGAGTTTCTGAGTGCTCCATTACTGGAAGTGTTTAAGAAGAGGTTGTACAACCCTTTGTCTGGAATGGTATAGGGTCTCCTGCCTGACCAGGGGGTTGGATTAGAAGACCTCCAAGGCCCCTTCCAACTCTTGTTATTCTGGAATGAAAACCAGATAAGCTAAAAACACACTGTGTTTTATTCGGGGTGATTCCAAAATTCCAGATCTCTGTGTGCTTTGACTGTGATTGAGTTTGCTCATTTGAATTCCATTTGCCGACCTTCGCCCTCAATTGCTCTCTCTCATTCTCAGGGGTAGTTCCTTGTCACCAAATCTGATTAGGAATGCAGCCTACCTACATTATCCTTTTGCTACAAAGATGAAGTGAAATGGAATAGCCCCACCTGAGTCATTCAGGAAGGTCAAAACAATAGTGAAGGAGGAGAAGACAGAAAGTTTAGCAGTCAGAGAAAACAAAGACATTTTCTGTCCCCAAATGAACCTGGTAAACCAAAGAATCAGAAAGTTGAGAATACTTTGTCTGGAAATAAGCACTATTACAACAGGTTTGGGGGCATACAACATTACAACATGCTAATCTATTTCTCAAGTTTATTATTATATCTCCTTTCATTACATTTTAGTCACAATTGCCACATTCCCACAACATGTTAAGACATAGAGTTGTACAAATAAGACCACACCTATCATACCGCATCCAGTTTTGGTCACCACCCTGTAAAAAGATGCTGAGACTCTAGAAAGAGTGCAGAGAAGAGCAACCAGGATGATTAAGAGACTGGAGGATAAAACATATGAAGAACAGTTGCAGGAACTGGGCACGGCTAATCTAGTTAAGAGAAGAACCAGGGGAGACATGATAGTGGTCTTCCAATATTTGAGGGGCTGCCCCAGAGAGGAGGAAAGGGTCAAACTATTCTCCAAGAAGCTGAAGGCCAACAAGGAATAATGGATGGAAACTGAAGAAGGAGAGATTCAACCCTGGAAATAAGGAGGAATTTTCTGACAGTGAGAACAATCAACCGATGGAACAGAAGTCGCCTTTGGAAGTTGTGGGAGTTTCATCACTGGAGGCTTTCAAGAAGAGACAAGACTGCCATCAGTCAGAAGTTGTATCAGGTCTCTTGTTTAGGTGAGGGGTTGGACAAGATCAGTGGTCACCAACCGGTGGGCTGTGGCCCACGGGTGGTCCGCAAGAAAATTTTGGTGGTCCACAGAGAAATGTCACCCCCAGAGCACCCCCCAAAACAATTAATCCAGTCTATACAGAAACACAAGGCTGTGCCACCCACATGGCCCCCGGGAATCCTCCCTGCCCACTCATTCTTTACTTGGCAAACTTACCTACTAAGTTGCTATTTTTCCTTTTTTTCCCCCCAAACATCAGCTGTTCTGCTGTTCCAGGAGATTTAGATTAGCGAGGAAACAGGAAACGTTGGATTTCTTGCTTTCTAGCTAATCTTTAGATCTTCGGCTCTGCTTTTAAGCAGAGCCAAACCTTCCTTAGGACTGAAGCTTCTATTATTCAGTGCAGGTAACCAATGGCAGAATCATAGATCTCTGCGTGAATCTGTGATTTCATGAGCAACTCAACCTGCCTGCCTGCTTTGCCTGATTTTGGGTAAAAGTTGCTCTTTTTTAAATAAAAAATTCAATATTTACATACATGGTGCGTTTTGAGTTAATTTTGTGAGTTTGCTTGCTAACAAATTTTATGGGTTTGCTTGCAAGCAAATTTTATGTGACTCAGGCAATAGATTGCAGAAAGGTAGATCTCCAAGTGAATCTGTGATTCTGTGAGCAACTCAATCTGCCTGCCTGCTTTGCCTGATTTTGGGTAAAAGTTGCTCTCTTTTTTATAAAAAAATTAATATTTACATAAATATTTATAACATTTACATACAAGCCATGCCCATCCAGTCACATGACCACCAAGCCACACCCAAAAATTAGGCCACACCCACAGAACTGGTTGTTAAGAAATTTAATCCCACCCCTGCCTCTGTGTGTGTGAGAGGGGGGAGGGAGAGGGGGAGAGAGAGGTTAGATCAGATCTCTCTCTCTCTCTCTTCCTCTCTCCCTCCCACCAACGTCAGCAAGCCACCATCAGTGAAAATTGATATTAATGGTCCCCGGGATTTAAAATTATGAGTTTGGTGGTCCCTGAGGTTCAAAAGGTTGGCGACCCCTGGACTAGATGACCTATTTCCAACTCTGTTAATCTGTTAATCTCTTACAATGACTGGATTCCCACAATTCACCACATATTATGTCTTAATGGGCTGCATGAATTCCTGTTTAAAGCATGGGGATAACTGAAAATGGGAGTGTTCAGAGTCCAAACCACCACAATCACCCCCCATCACAATCATCTTCCCTCCTTCAGGCTTTTGTACTCAAAGACTACCTCGTAAGTCGAACAGACCACCCTTCACTGGTACATCTGTGCGTGCAAAGTTAATTAACTCCAAATAGCTTCCTGAAGCCTCAAATCAATTTATGAAAACAAAAATTAACTTTCCATATAAACATAATTACACAGAAATACCAGTATCCCAGGCTGGTACGAACATTGTTTTGTAAACTGGGAAAGGAGCCAACTGAGTTTATTAGACAATATAATTAATGACACTTTCCCCCCACTCCTTCCTTGCTTCAGAAAACTGTTTACCGCCCTCTAAGTAGGAGGCAGTTCAAAAGAGACACAGGTGCACCTACACCCACAATAACACCTGACAGTTTTGGAAGGTGTTTGGATGTGAAGAAGCTAGGACATCTTTAGTGAGAAGCCAACCAGGTCTCAGAAATTGAGGAGTGAAAAAAGTAGAATGACATGCTAACAACTTACTGTATTGTTGATGTTCTCTCAATGTCTTATCCACCTTGCACTGAACGAGGAGTACGTAGCTCAAGGATAGATCTGCTGTTTTCCAGAAAGAGGGTCCTACAACAGGAAATCCATCTAATGTTCTCACAGAAACTCTTCCCATCTGATCCACCAGCACGCTCAAGATGTAAGATGTAGCCCAACCACCGATGGGAGTTCTTGGCGTCCCAACACTTCCTGTAAACAACCCAACCAAACAGGACATTCAGAATTGCTTCTCTCTGGCTCCAAGCAAAGCTACACGCCGCCGAGGTTCCTTTATCAAGCTCTTGATCACACGTCCCAGGAAAGCATTTGTTAATTACCACTTTCATTTTGTGGCCTGGCCTACCGTTCTTGTGGAATGCCCTCAATTAATTCCCTGCACCACCGGAATTGGATTTGCCAGTGACGGACACACTGAGCGAATATTTAAGCAGCCTGTGATGGAAAGCAGGCAATGCCACTGCCGGGGGTGAGAGAGACTCCCCTCCTCCTCCTCTTCCTCCTCCTCCTTCCCCTCCCCACCCCCTTCTCCCAACACAAGGCAAGAGAGTGAATTAGTGTGTTTGTGAAGGGACAGCGGAAGGCAGAGATCAAATATCAAGCTTCTGATTCAATCAGGAAGGATGTGCTGTTCCTTTTGGGCAACAAGCATTCACAGTCCTGCCAGAGTGATGGGTGGGATGTTGCCTGGATTTAATGCCCCTTCCTGCTGACCTTTTGTTAATTTGTGTGTTGTCTCTGATTCTTGCTGTCAGTGGAACTCTGAGTCTCAGAGGTCCCTCTGCAAATCAGGTGGGGAAACTATACTGCAGAACAGAGGAAACCTACAAGGGAAGATTGGCTATCACACATCTCTGGGACACTGCAACCTTTGTAAATGTAGGTAGTTTGTTGTTAAGTGAATCACTGCAGTTCTTAATATCATAGTGATTAAGTGAATCTGGCTTTCCCATTGACATTGCTCATGTGTAGAATCTTTCTTCCAACTGAATTGTGTAGATTCTTCCCTTCCAACAGCTTTGTTGAGAATTTTAGAAATTTGATTTTTATTTTTTAATGTTTGACTCTTTAATGAATTGCACCAAAGTTACCCACAGGCAGGATAAGAAGCAATGGATGGAAACGAATCAAGGAGAGAATATTGGTATTGCTATTATTGGATATCAGATTTTAGAGAAGAATTAGATGTGTTTCAGGTTGAAGGCATCAGGCGCATGGTACATCCCATGTGTGATAGAATGTGATTATAGGTGATTTTTGACTAACAAAAGAGGAGAGGTGTATTTTAGCACAGTTTACTGCTCTGGTCACACATATTTGCATGCCACACAATAATTGTTCTGCTTCTATAAACAACCAAAGTCTTGCCACTAGGATTTCTGGTCAATTAAGCTTCACCACACATTCTCCTCTCATCCTTCATACAGATAGACTTCAACCTACAACCATTTGTTTCATATTTGAAATTACAACATTACTGAAAAAAATCCCAGTCCTCACACTGATGACTAGTCCTTGCTTTTATCACCATTTTACTTCATGGTCCTGTGATTGCAATTCAGGCTCTTGGCAACCAGCTCGCATTTACAACCTGTTGTAAGGCCTGACACTGAAGTAGTCTCCTGAACAAACTCCATGCTTTTCTGGATCTGGTTGCACTCCTGTGCATCCTTCCTTTTTTGGGGTGCCCATTTTTGTAAGCGGGAACCCCACAGTCAATGCGGACCCAATCGGCTCCATTGGATTAGCCTCAGCTCCTGGGTGCTTTCCCCTGTCAATATTCTAATACGCTTCTCATTATTGCCTTGTTATGGGAAAATTGAGTTTCTGCTGAAATCTGCAGGAGTGACTGATGAGCATAAGTCCCTGCATGCTTCGGAAACCCTGATGGCTGGCCCAGTACCCCACAAATCAGGCAGCTCCAGATGGCATTTATCAGGATATTGACCATAAATCTTGGGGATAGAAATTGGAGGGGAAAAAAGGAAGTTATAATGTCTCATTAGGATGGTACCAGGCCCTGCTTTGTGTTTAGATATTAGGCCAGCTGCCAGTCAGCGTTCATTTTCATTAACGGTTGATTCTCCAAAAAGGAAAAAATAAAATAAAACAAACCAACATCACCCCTCCCAGCTCAGTGTTCTCTTTGTGCTATTTAGAATCCCAAAGCTGCTATACTTGATCTTGGCCAAAAGACTGAGAAAGGCCTGATTGGGGTAGATTGCAGGGGTGATAAATATAATTTTATGTTGTGTTATTCTGTTTTACATGTTTATGTATGAAATTACTGCATTTTATCCTATAACTATTGTACTTTACCCTACTCTCATTGTAAATGATTTGTATAGAATCTGATTGGTAATATGTGTTTGAATTTGTATGTTGATATGGCCTATAAGCTAACCACTCATGCATCATCACAAAATCTCCAGAACCGTAAAGCCTACAAACTTGAAATTTGGCACCTATGTTCCTCTTGGCTTCTAGGTGCTCACTAAGAAAGGATTTTCTTGAAATGAACCATCAGAGCTATTAGTATTTTGCATATTATTATTATTAACATGCTCTGATGCTAAGAAGTTCCCCTCTCCCCAAAAAGAAATCTCTTCCAATGCAAAACAACAAGCAGAGGAGAGGAGTTTCATTTCAGTTTCACAGCACCAAGCAGCTTTAGTACAGACAGTTGAGCTAAGCCATGCCCAGGCTCCTTGCTGACTCCTTCTTGCTCACACAGCAAATACTGCTTCAGTTTCCAAAACAGTCCTTAACTCTCTTACACGCTGACAGGAACACTAGCCAGATGAATACCAATGGATGCTGTGTAGGCAGAGGCAGAATTCCCCCTCCTTATTTTCCCTCCCCCAAAATTAACCCTGAATCCAATAGTTTCATAGTGAAACATGGTTATAAGAACAGAAGCAATGATTTCATTGTGATAAGGCAACCGGAGCAAAGGCAGTAATGCTTCAATTTGTGTTTCAATAGCTGGAAATGCTCTCTGGACATGCTAACTGTGCTATTGAACTGCTGGCTTCAAAAAAAAAAAAAATCCTTACCCAGTAAATGAGTATCCTAATTTGCCCTAATTTTTCCCGCTGTCTTTCTAATTTCTTTCCCTCCTGGCTCTCTCTCTCTCCCACCCCCTCTCTTTTTAAAGATCTCTGCTTCTTACAATAAAGATAACACAATGGACTTACAACAGTTCATGCAGTAACCATTCAAAGTTGGAACAGCACTGAAAGATGCAACTTACAGCTGTTTTTCACATTTACGACCATTGCAGCATCCCCATGGCCAAAGTATCAAAATTCAGATGCTTGGCAATTGGTTCATGCTTACGACAATCGTTGTGTCCAGGGGTCATTAAATTCTGAGGCCCGCTGTTTACACACAGCACATGCACACACGCACACACGCACACACACACACACATCAGGCAGAAGTGGTATTCAGCAGGTTCTGACCAGCTCTGGAGAACCGGTAGTAGAAATTTTGAGTAGTTCGGAGAACCAGCAAATCCCACCTCTGACTGGCCCCGCCAACCCCATCTCTTCTCTGCCTCCCATTGAGTCCCAGCTGAATGGCTGGGTCTTCTT
Source organism: Laticauda laticaudata (assembly GCA_004320025.1). Classification (NCBI taxonomy): domain Eukaryota; kingdom Metazoa; phylum Chordata; class Lepidosauria; order Squamata; family Elapidae; genus Laticauda; species Laticauda laticaudata. The sequence continues at coordinate 29,106 of BHFT01029531.1, forward strand.
TGGTTGCCCTGCACAGGAGAACAGAGCTGGAAAGCAGGTTAGTGGGGTGAGGAAAGAATGGGATTGTCCAATCTGGTCACAGCCCCAACTCCTGCTGCTTTCAGTCCATGCTCCCCCAGCGCCTGGTGAGAACGTCCCTGGTGAGAACGTCCAGAAGAAAGAATCTTATTATGGCAACAAATCCCCAATTATCTCTATCTCCCCCCTCCCATTCCCACAGCCCTACTGTGGCAGCCCTGAAGGTGCTCCAAAATGGCTTCAAGGTTGACAACATATACCAGTGATGGCAAACCTTTTTGGCACTGAGTGCCCAAACTGGAACGTGTACGTGTGTCTGTGTGTGTGCACGCCAGAACGCCGGAAACCCAAAGACCAGCTGGCCAGTGCATATGCGGGTGCTGGCCAGGTGGTCTTTGGGGTTCCAGCATGCACATGCGCACTGGCCAGCTGGTCTTCACGCATGCTAGAATGCCAGAAACCCAAAAACCAGCTGGCCAGTGCACATGTGCGCATTGGCCAGCCGGTCTTCAGGTTTCTGGCACGAACATGTGCACCGGCCAGCTGGTCTTCAGGTTTCCAGTGCTCCAGCATGCACGAAGACCAGCTGGTGCATCGGAGACCAGAACAGCACCTGGTGATGGCACATATGCCTAGAGAGGTCTCTGCATGCCACCTTTGGCACGCATGCCATAGGTTCGCCATCATGGATATATACATATGCTATATCAGCAGCCCCCAACCTTTTGGACACCAAGGATCAGTTCCGTGGAGAGAGGTTTTTCCATGGATCAGAGGGGATGTGGCTTTGTGTGTTGCTTGCATCCCATGAATGGGGCTCTGCTTGTTTGTATGGCCCAATTTCTCAAGAACAGTACTCCACTCTTCCACTCGTCATAAAATTCTCTAGGCCCAAAATTTTGGGCCAAGACAATCTAGAACTGTGCTGCCTGTGGTCTGATCTAAGCATAGTTCACAAAATTCTCTGCTATAATGTCTTGCCTGTCAACAACTTCTTCAGCTTCCACCACAACAATACACGGGCAAACAACTGATACAGACTCCAGGTAAACCGCTCCAAACCCAATTGAAGAAAATATGACTTCAGCCACAGTGGGGTCAATGTCTAGAATGCTCTACCAGACTCCATGGTTACAGCCTCAACCCCTCCCAGCTTCAACTTCAAACTGTCTACCGTGGATCTCACCCCATTCCTAAGAGGTCCTTGAAGGGGGCGTGCATAAGCACACCAGCATGTCTACCATCCCTGTCTCACTGTCCCCATTTATCTGTATTTACTCCCTTTGTTCTTGTTTATGTTCATACCTATACTTGTTATATTGTACAAACAAGTAAATGCCCCAGCCCAGTGCCAGTCCATGAATTGGGGTTGGGACCCCAGTATTATATCATTCACCATCATCCTTCTAGCCATTGTCTATCCACTGCAGGATGAAGACTTCTACATGTTTCCAACTAATACAGACCTGAGCTTTCTTTGGCCAGTTTGGGTCCACCATACTTGCTGATGTCATCGATCCATCTTTCTTTACATCTCTTTCATGGCTGCTTTTGATCAAGTGGGATCCATTATTTTATGACTGCCTTGATCCACCTTGACATCAGTTCTTCTTGCTTATGGACCTGGCCCTTTTCCATTTCAATTCTTTGACTCGCTTGATGGCATTGTACACTTTAGTTTGCTCTCTAATCCAGGTTTCTCTATCTTGTCTAGTGATGCTGAGCATGGATCTTGCCATGGCTCCTTCGCGCCACTTGTAGCTTTTGTATTGATTGTGAGGTTAGTGTCCATGTTTCACCAGCATATGTTAGAGCAGGTAGTATGCATCGATCGACAACTTTTCTCTTCAGGCATGGGGGGGGGAGAGGTTGTTCTTGAAAATTATGCTTTGTTTGCTGAATGCCTGACAACCACATTTAACACAGTGTTCAATTTTCTTTATTGTATCACCTTCCATTGAGATCCAACATGCTACAGGCTGTCTATATACCTATATATACCTACATGGACACACACACACACATGTATGTATGTATGTATGCATGAATGTATGCATTAATCCCAGACCATTTAGAATACATAGCGGAAAAAAGAATCTTGAGAGTTAATGCAGTTGATACTATAACTATTATATAATCTAGTTGCTCTGTTTTGGATACCACAAAACAGAGGGATACAATCAAGATCAAGTGAGGTACTAATGCCACTCTATAAAGCCTTAGCAAGACCACACTAGAATACTGCATCCAGTTTTGGTCACCATGTTATAAAAAAGATGTTGAGACTCTAGAAAGAGTACAGAGAAGGGCCACAAAGATGATGAGGCTAAAACATACAATGAACGGTTGCAGGAACTGGGCCTGGCTAATCTAGGGAAGAGAAGGACCAGGGGAGACATGATAGGGGTCTTTCAATATTTGAGGGGCTGCCACAGAGAGGAGGAGGGGGTCAAGCTATTTTCCAAAGTACTGGAAGGCCAGACAAGGAATAAAATGGATGGAAACTGAACAAGGAGAGAGATTCAACCTGGAAATAAGGAGGAATTTTCTGAACCCGAGAACAATCAACCCAAGGAACAGAAGTTGCCTTTGGAAGTTGTGGGAGCTTCATCCCTGGAGGCTTTCAAGAAGAGACTGGACTGCCTTCTGTCAGAAATAGTGTAGGGTCTCCTGCTTGGGTGGGGGGTTGGTCTAGATGACCTATAAGGTCCCTTCCAACTCTGTTAATCTGTATCTATCTGTATCCTTCCCAGAAGATAACAAAGGAAAACAGGTCATGGATGGATGTGCAGCGTCACAGACTGCACACCCTGTTTATTGCTTATATGCCAAATCCTAGAGCAAAGGTCTTCAAACTTGGCAAGTTTAAAGCTTGTGGACTTCAAAGTCCCAGAATTCCTGAGCTAACATGACTGGGGGAGGAATTCTGGGAATTGAAGTCCACAAGGCTTAAAGCTGTCAAGTTAGAAGTCTCCTGTACTAGATAGAAGGAAGTGAACTTCAAATAACCTTTTCTGCCATCCTCACCACTCTCAGTGTGGCCTTATCATCCTAATGTCTTGAGGACTGTGGAATGGGAGAAGCCTCTCAATGGTATCTGTCTCTTATGGAGCAGAGTCATGTGCTCTTTCAATGTTCTAGAGTTGACCCAGCTCTTTCCACCAAGTTGGTCCTCAAAGCTTTTAAGGAGCCAGGAACTTGCACAATAGCAGCAGCTACAGAGGTTTAGTTTGGTGCTGTTACCAGGGAAACCGCTTGCTTGGCTCTTGCATTTCCAACATGTCACTTTGGATTTGGCATTGGTCCAGAAATGCACAATAATCTTTCTTCACATAAATGTTTTTAAAAAATACAACATGCTGCAGATGTCTCTCTCTCCCCCTGCTTCCCCCCCCCCCCCNTGTCTCTCTCCCCCCCTGCTTCCCCCCCCCCCCGAAAAAAAAGAGGGGAAAAAAATGTCAAGAAAAAAGCAGCAGGGTCCCTTTTTCAAGATTTATTCATTCTTAACAGGTGTCAAAGTGTTTATCATATTTAACCGATTTAGCATGCTGGGTTTGGGTTGGTTAAATCCACTTTGAACAGTGGGAAAAACACATTACTCTGTTTCTAAGCCATTGAGAAGACCAGATGCAAAAGATTACAATGGACGGCACCCATTGGACTTCTTGATCGGTATTGCATCCCCTCCTAAGAGGCAGAATAATCTGTGCTAAAATTAAAGAAGGCCATCAAACCAAATTCCCATGAAAGACTGTAAGTTGAGTATCTCTGTGAAGAAATTGGATAGTTGTATGGTTAAAACAGGCTTCTCAGGAAGGGAGGGAAAGAGGAAGGAAAGATTATGGGAGGGAGGGAGGGAAGGTGGGAGCAAGGAAGATGGGGAAGGAGGAAAGAAAATTGGAGGGAGGGAAGAAGGGAGGGAGGAAGGAAAGAAAAAAGATTTTCAGGAGTTACATCTATGTAAATGGGTATTGTAAGATTCAGAACCTATGCAAAGGTAGTTCAAAGATAGAAGTCTATGAGAATTCATGGAGATTTGGAGCCATACTTAAAAAGAGGACTTTATATTTGGAGCCAGACTACATGGGAGAATTAAAATAGAATAATTGGGGTAATGGGGAGAAATTAAATGAGATTAGAATGATCTTAAAAGCAGACACATTATGCAAAGNAGAATTAAAATAGAATAATTGGGGTAATGGGGAGAAATTAATTGAGATTAGAATGATCTTAAAAGCAGACACATTATGCAAAGACTTATATTTCTGGGGAAGGTGGAAGGAAAGAGAAGAAAAAGAAGAAGACAACCAGCAGAAAGAGAGATGGACTCTGTTGAATGTTTGGGTTTGGATATTTTTCCTTGCTCAGCTTAGTTCTAAAAATACGACTTATTTGGAATGCTTGGACGACCATCCAGCAGAACAAGAGCAGTTTCAGATATTGCCAAAACTCTCTGAAAGGAAAAGAAACTGATGATGCAGCCCTGTGAATTTTGCATGGCAGAAAAACTTCATTTTATCACATGGCAAGGCTACAAAAAAAAAAAAAAACCC
>BHFT01029532.1:0-50806 GCA_004320025.1 Laticauda laticaudata
TGTGTATTATTCTAACACTACTCTCTATACGTCTCCCTGTATGCGCTCATTCTCCTAACGGGGAATTACCTCAACAAGCAATATAGCCAATAATATCTGTAATTAAATCAAAAGAAAACAGTGGACAAGAAACTACCCAAGATGTCCTTTTGGTGCAGCACTTTGGGAATCGTCTTTCAATCCCTTTTCACTTTTTAGACTATTTTCGAGGTGGCAAAAATGGTGCCACTAGGTGGACAAACACTTATTTTCCAGCTGTCATAGAATCCCAAAACTCAGATTGGTGGAGGTCCTGGAGGTTGTTCAGCCCAGCCTCCTGCCTCTGGCTTGTATTAAACAATGCAATGATTTTAGAGAGCTTTCAGTAAGGAAATGAAGGTGAAAAAAAAAATGCTACGCTAAACATTTCTTCTTTGTCTTAATGCCATTCTTATTCAGTTGTATGGAAATGCTTCTGAAGAAGAAAAAACAGTGACTTTTAAAATTTCTTTTTGTCCCTAACAGATTTACTTGATGACTAAGGCCCTGGGTTCAGGTGCCTTGTCCTTATTTTTTCTTTAATTCTTTTTATTCAAGAGGGTTTTTTAAAAAGAGATATTGATTTTTTTTAAAGAAAGTAAAAAAGAAAGAAAGAAAAGAGGCAGAAAAGAAAGGAAAAGAAAAAAGATATAAAGAAGCAGCATCTGACGTTTGCAAAAATTATAATGCAACAAATACCTTTATATTTTATCTATTCTCTCTCCAAGTGAAGGAAAAGAGAAGGCAGAGTTGGGGATGGAGTCATGCGAGGAATCAGCCTAAAGTCATTACATTGCCACAAATTATCTCAGTCCAGTGTCCTTTAGGTTCCTTTGACCCTGATCTAGTGCCTATTTAGTGCTGACCATCAGTTGATTGGAGTCTTGTGTGCAGACATGAGCCATAAATCTTCTTAAGCGGAACTTAACTTGATTTTATTTAACAACTGTCTTGCTTCACAACAAAAATTTTGGGCTCACTTGTGGTCATAAGTTGAGGACAGGGGTGGGTTAGATGACCAAGACAGGTGGAGACATCTTGACCATCGAGACTTCTCGTCGTCTGTATCTTGGTCATCTATGTCTGCTGCTGTTTTGGCCCATCTGCTCTCCTGGGCTTTTACCTGACCTTTATTTCCTGATTTTTTTTTACTTCATTTATTTCCTGATTTTTTTTTTAACAGCTGAAGCTTTCAACTTCAGCTTTCAACTTCAGAGGCACAGCTGCAGTTAAAAAAGCAGGAAAAGAGGGCTGTTTCAAAGGCTGCTTCTCTGTACACAGCGTGCTGATGACTCGCAGTGTGCAGGGAAGCACGTCATAAATCCCCGAACCTTGTAAATCCCGAACCAGTAGTTACTCTGTCGTATCCTACCCCTGGTTGAGGACTACAGTATTTGTATGGAATTGCTCTTGATTATTACTTCTGTTTTCTGTATACTTCTTAGAATAACAGAGATGGAAGGGGGCCTTGGAGGGCTTCTAGTCCAACACCCTGCTCAAGCAGGAGACCCTCTATCATTATGGATGAACAATGGATGGAAACTGAACAAGGAGAGGTTCAACCTGGAAATAAAGAGAAATTTTCTGACAGTGAGAACAATCAACCCAAGGAACAGAAGTTGCCTTTGGAAGTTGTGGAAGCTTCATCAGTTGAGACCTTCAGGAAGAGACTGGACTGTCATCTGTCAGAAATGGTGTAGGGACTCCTGCTTGAGCAGGGGGTTGGACTAGATGACCTATAAGGTCCCTTCCAACTCTGATTATCTGTTAAACCTGCTAAATTTCAGACAAATGGTTTCCAGTCTCTTCTTTAAAACATTCCAGTGTTGGAGCTTTCACAACTTCTGGAGGCAAATTGTCCCACTGATTAATTGTTCTCACTGTCAGGAAGTTTCTCCCTAGTTCTAGGTTGGTTCTCTCCTATATTAGTTTCCATCCATTATCATGTTGTCTGGAAAAATAATAAAAAAATCTTATAAGTTATATGCACACACATACTCACACAGACATACATAGACACAAACACAATGGTGCAATGCTTTCCTTAAATCAAAACATATTTTCTTGACCTCTTGAGCTGAATATTCCGGGCAAATGAAGAGAAGTTTAAAAATAGCATTACAATAAGTTGGTTGGAATCTGACATTATAACATAATTTAAGTTTATATCATTGAAATACCAAGCTCAAAGGATCTTTTATCAACAGATTTTTTTAAAAAAAAAGCTGCTATCTGTTCATTAATTTCTGCAGTTGTATAATTTTCTGTATCACTTATACAAACACCACATAAAAGAACTCCAAAGAATATTAATTTCCTAAAGATAAAAGTTGTGCAAAGCAGGTGAATTTTTTTTCTGACCTCCCTCCCTCCTTTTAAAATGCCAATCTCCTTGATACAAGACCCAGATTCAGGTTCTAAAAGGTCAAAATAAAACTTACAGAAGGAATGGTACACAACCATACACGAGAACAGACAAGTTGCAGCTATTCCTTCTCTCTGCAAAATATCACTTAAAAATTCAGAAGTAATCTAGTCCTAGGAGAATTACAAAAATCTAAGGCTTGCTCTTTCTTATAAAGTAAGGATTTGGGTCAATTTAGACAAAACATCTTTCTTTCTTTCTCTCACTCTTCTTTTCTTATCTGACTATCTCTGTCTATCCATTATCTCACACTGTCTCTCTCTCCGACCTTTTATTTTATTTATTTATTTATTTATTTATTTTGTCCAGTGATTATTTAGACAGTCTAAAGTTAAAGTTTTTGGGGTTTGGGGAAGAAGCCATAGAGTTAGGGAGAGTATTCCAGACATTGACCACTCTGTTGCTGAAATCATATTTCCTGCAATCAAGTTTGGTGCGATTAACCTTGAGTTTGTATCTATTGTTTGCTCTTGTATTGTTATGGTTGAAGCTGAAGTATTCATTTGCAGGTAGGACATCGCAGTGTATGATTTTATATGCTATCCTTAGATCAGACCGAAGAGGGCGTAATTCAAGGTTTTCTAGGTCCAGAGTTTCAAGTCTGATGGCATAAGGTCTTCTGCAACGAGTAGAGGAGTGGAGAACTCTTCTTGTGAAATATTTCTGGACTTTCTCAACTGTGCTAATATCAGACATGTAATGTGGGTTCCAGACTGATGAGCTGTATTTGAGTATTGGTCTAGCAAATGTTTTGTATGTTCTAGTTAGTAGTGTGATATTACCAGAGACAAAGCTATGTAGGATTAGGTTAACAACTCTTAATGCCTTTTTGGCTATGTAGTTACAGTGGGCTCTAGTACTTAAATCATTAGAGATGAGTACGCCAAGATCCTTGACAGAGTTTGGATCATCAACAAGGTCTTTTTTTAAACAAAAAAAATTCAAACAAACTTTATTTATAAAGATTAAAAATATACAAGTTTAAAAAATACAAAAGCAATAGTGTGTATAATAACACATTCCATTTGTTATCGAATTCGATTATCCTAATAATCATTACTAAGTGATACTTATTGCATTTTCATTTACTATTACATCTGAGTCACTAACTGACTCACAATACTCTATTCATTTTCTCGGTTTATAAGTATTGTTTAATTGGTAATACATTCATATTATTTAATTAATGAATAAGAAAATATAGAAAATATATAATAGTAATAAAGTAAGAGAAAAAGAAATTTAAAACCTTTGTTGTTCTTATGTATTTCATATAATCCGTTGAATATACAGTCATTTGTTTCTTGGGTTCATTTACATGTTTTCCCCTTCTTATCTACCCAACTGTACCATTTATCCCATATTCAGTAATCGTCTGTATCCTCCTTCCCATTAATTTTGAGAGTAAGTCTCTCCAATTGAGCATACTTATACGTTTATCAGTGGTACATTTGGTTCCTTCCAGTATTGTGCTAATGAAACCAGTGCTGCTGTTAACAAGTGGATGGTCAGGTATCTTACTGTAGGCGTATAATCCCCTTTGATCATTCCCAACAGGAACAGTTCTGGTTTCCACTCCAGCCCACACTATGATTTCTTCTATCCATTCTTTTATTTTTAACCAGTATTTCTTTGTCTCAGGGCAAGTTCACCATAAATGAAAGTAGGTACCTGTTTTCCCTTTGCATTTCCAACAGCAAGGGTTTGCTGTTGGAAATATTTTGGCCAGTCTAGAGGATTCCGGATGCCATCTGGACATCATTTTATACAGGTTCTCCTTATGTGCTACTGATTTAGTTAATACGAGGTTTTTTTTGCCAGATTTCTTCCCAACAAGATCATCAACAAGGTCTTGACTATTCAGCCTGTATTTTATTTTCTGATTTTTTTTTCCAGTATGTAAGACAGAGCATATATTTGTTGAGATTTGAAGTTGCCATTTGTTTGACCATTGTGATACATAGTCAAGGTCGTTTTGAAGGGTAGCAGTATTGTCTGTGGTGTTGAATAGCTTTACATCATCAGCGAAGAGAATGCAGTTGCTCTTATTGTGATCACAGAGGTCATTTGTGTACAGTATGAAGAGAGTTGTCCACTGCCTTGGGGGACACCACTGTTGACAGGTACAGAATTTGATAGGACGCTCCCAATTTTGACCATTTGTTGTCTGTTTGACAGGAATGTTTCTATCCAGTTATGCAGGTATCCAGAGATACCATAAGATTTTAGTTTTAGGAGTAGTTTGTCATGTACCACTGAATCGAAGGCTTTACAGAGCTCTATGTAGATTGCGTCTATTGCTTTGCCCTGATCGAGTTGTGTCGTCCATATGTTTTTGCAGTGTAAGAATTGCAGATTACAGGATAGTTTTTTTCCTGAAACCAAACTGTTTATTAGAGAGTAGTTGTTTGTCTTTAAGTGGAGGATAATGGATTGGTTAATAATGACTTTACAGGTGACGCAGCATAAGAAGATTGGCCTGTAATTTTCAACTAGGCTGAGGTCTCCCTTTTTGAAGATGGGGAGAACTATGTTTTGTGACCATAGTTTTGGCAAGGAGCTGGACCTGAATGATTTCGAGGTACTAATGTCTTGCTCTGATGGTGTTGGTGGGAGTGTTCTTGGTGGTTCCTTAATTTGGACTATTGTATATTGTTAGCTTGTTTGTCTGAGTTGATAGTTTCTTGATTGGGCTACTGTTTAGTTCTTTATTGTTGGTCTAGTGTTAATATTGATGTTAATCATTGCTTATCGAGGCACTGGTTGCTGGTGAGGAGGTGTTTTGGTCCTTTTGTTTCCTTTGGGGCTTTTTGATCGTCTCTTTTGAATGGTGTATAGATATTATCTTTATGTGCCTTTTTGAGGGCCAATTTGTCTCAGATCAAAGTAAGAGTGAAAAGGACTGAAGGTTTAACTCCAAGATAGGAACATTATCTAGTAAGTCTGTTTGGTCTAGTGATGAAGACACCAGGGAAGAAACCTGAGACTATGGCAGACCCAAGCCCAAAGAGGAACAGGGAATGCAATGGACTCCAATGTTTGTATTTGCCTGCGGTTAAAGACAGAATCTTGCTGAAGTAAAACCTTCTAACCTAATTGATGTATTATGAGAGATTCTAGGGTGTACCAACCTGAATCTTTTCCTTCCTTCCCATCCAATCCAGGACTGTGTGATCTCTTATTCTGGACTTCTCTCCGGAAAGTGTTGTCTCCTCCCTGGGAAACCATGACACACAAACAGAGAGAGAGAGAGAGAGATTATCCATGTCTTCCTTCCCTCCTTCCCTCCCTCCCTTCCTCCTTCCTTCCTTCTTTCCTTCCCTGTCTTTTCCAAATGATAGAAATTTGATAGCAGAACTAGAAAAAAAATCCAATTTTTCCATAGTATGGAAATCTAAAAAGAAGCTTTGATATACATCTGCAAAAGCACTCTAAACGTGTGTTGGACATATGTTAACAAACTATTCAATATTTTTTTAATGAGCTGTGATTGCTGTTGCAGAATGGAAATGCTTGAAGAACTTCTTAAGTACATGACACATGACAGAAAATAACTGTCCATCCTCATTTTCATCAGTTATAGTACCCGACAATTTGATAACACACACACACACACACACACACACAAAATTGCTGGAAACAAATAGAAAAAGAAAGGCAGAAAAAAACCCACATTTGGAGAAGACTGCAAAAATGGCATTTCAAACTGTGCCCCCTCCAGTTACATTGCTATACAACCACATTATATTGTTCAAATCCAATAACTGTTGTGTCAGGTAAAGGCCATTTGTGTGGGAATGTTGTCAGCAAACTATTGCAGCTGATGGACTCCACCTCTCCTTTCTTTCCCCTTCAGCAAACTTCAGATGAGACCCAGAACATGAGAATCTGGAACAAATTGTGAGCCTGTTCTCCTGAATGGGCCTCTTTGCAACACAAACTGCTATCCTGAGCACAAAGGGGACCTGAACATCCCAATGTTTCCATTCTCTCACAACCTCACATACTTTGGACAACAAAATAAACCCAGCAGGCAGGAAAGTCTTCAAAAAAGAAATGCAGGGCAAATATTGTGTCAGCTCCACCAGGAAGACCAAACTGGGAAATCAGCTCACAGATACAGATTAACAGAGTTGAAAGGGACCTTGCAGGTCATCTAGTCCAATCCCTTACCTAAGCAGGAGACTTTGTACCATTTCTGACAGAGGGCAGTCCAGTCTCCTCTTGAAGGCTTCCAGTGATGAAGCTCCCACAACTTCCGAGGGCAACTTCTGTTCCTTGGGTGGATTGTTCTGACTGTCAGAAAGTTTCTCCTTATTTCCAGGTTGAATCTCTCCTTGTTCAGTTTCCATCCATTATTCCTTGTCTGGCCTTTAGGTGCCTTGAAGAATAGCTTGACCCCCTCATCCTCTCTGTGGCAACCCCTCCCTCAGATATTGGAAGGCTGCTCTCCTGTCTCCCCTGGTCCTTCTCTTCTTCCCTAGACTAGCCAGGCCCAGTTCCTATAACCGTTCTTCATATCTATCTATCTATCTATCTATCTATCTATCTATCTATCTATCTTTCTTTCTTTCTTTCTTTCTTTCTTTCTTTTGCTTTGGAGAATAGCTTGGCCCCTTCCTCCTCTCTGTGTCAGCCCCTCAAATACTGGAAGACTGCTCTCCTGTCTCCACTGGTCCTTAGACTAGCCAGGCCCAGTTCCTGCAATAGTTCATCATGTGTTTCATCTCCAGTCCCCTCATCATCCTGGTTGCTCTTTTCTGCACTCTTTCTAGAGTCTCAACATATTTTTTATAGCTCCACAGGAAGGCTAAGATTACTTTTATTGAGAAAAGACCCTGATGTTGGGGAAAGATGGAAGGCAAAAGGAGAAGGGGACAGCAGAGCATGAGGTATTTAAATAGGGTTATCCGGGCAATGAACATGAGTTTGGGCAGATTCCAGGAGACAGTGGAGGGCAGTGGCTCCTGGTGTCCGATGCTCCATGGGGTCATGAAAAGCTAGGCACAATTTAGCAGCCAAACAACCTCAAAAAAATAGTTACGGCATCTGGTGAAGTCTCATTGCTCTTCCCCTCCTTCTCTTTTCGAGAGTTCAGTGGATCAGGGAAGGGTCAGGGCTGCATCTCATACAGAGCTTAAATAGGCTTTTGTGCCTTATTTATTTATTTATTTATTTTCCAGGAACATTAAAATGAGGATCCAGATTTTTGGGGTTTCACTTAGAGAGGGCAGTGAAGCACTATGAAGTGGTATATAAATCTAAGAGCTATTGCTTTTGTTATTCTACTAGTAATTATTAATTACCAGCCAAGAACAGACTGACATAGCATCCTGATGCTCCTGGCTATTCTTTGATAGCAATGAATTATGACTATTATTCTCCACCCTTTTTTTGCTTTGTTTAAATTATTGTTTTCTGGGAATAAAGTCATATGACTTACTGATTTCAATAGGTTAAGGTCATCAAAAAAAAGAAGAAAAGAAAAGAGTGGCACGGATAAAATAGTGCCACTATTTTAGCACACACATAAATAATGGCAATGATAAAAAAAAAACCAGATATTGGAAGAAACAGCAGCAAAGCTAAGTAAGAGGCTGAGAAAGTCATTCCTAGGCTCGCTAATTTTCAACCTTTGGTATGAATGATTCAAACGGGAGTATTTGAACCGGAGAAGATTGAGCACCTAAGGTAGGGGGAGAACAACATTTATTTGTATTTAAATGACAAATTACCCAGTGCACAGTTCTTCACCTTTATCTGAACTGTATAGCACATCTATAATCCCTGCTATTTTAATTCATTGACACAGTTTGCTTTTTAAAAAGGTGAAATGTATAGAGTACACTAGGTGTAAGTGCATACAAAGGGCATATAAAAGGAAATTTGGAATGAAAATGAAAATGCATAGGAGGGGAAAGTCATGAAGATATTATATAAATGTCAATCTGCACATAGTGTGCTATATTGGGCAGTAATAATTGCTATTTTTCCCTCTTCTGTTCAGTTGTGTCCAGTTCTGGGAGAATGCCTGGAACAAATGTTTGTAGGGTTTTTTTTAACAAGATTTTGATAAATAGTTTGTCATTGCCTACTTCCTAGGGTTAAGGGTGAGGGACTGGCCCAAGGTCACTGTGATGACCCAGGGCATGGCACAGGCAGCTGGCTGTTCAAACTGCCCCTTGGTTGCTCCACATTTCCCCAAACACTCCCACGTTTCTGGCAAGTCCCAGAGCAAAGTGATGACACCTACCCACACCCACACCTCAAGCAGCCTCAGGCTGCCAATAGTCCAGCCCAACGATGTGAGCCCCACAGTGGCACAGTCATAAATCCAGCAGGGCAAGTTGAGGAGTCCAGGAAGCAAGAGAACATGGCAAGCAATCCAGAAATCTAGAAAGAGTTCAAGGAATCCTGGAAAGTTCTCACGTTGGCACTCAACACTCCAGGAATTCAGTGTTTGTTCCCAACAAATGCCCCTCCTCACAGCGACTCCTTAAGTCTCAGTCCCTGGGGTGCCTTGTGAAGAGGGGCAGGCACTCTCCTTAGTCAGGTCAGTCTGTGCTGTTCTTGCCTTCTCTCCACTCTCCATGCTCACNCAGGTCAGTCTGTGCTGTTCTTGCCTTCTCTCTACTCTCCATGCTCACGGATCAGGAGGGGGTGGTCCCTGCTCACCACCTGAGCTCTGTCTCTCATGTTCATTGCTTAGCCTCTCTTGGTCATCCAGCCCTTGTTCCTCCCTGCCTACAAGCTGTCCCAATCCTAAAACCCCGGCCTGACTGGCCCTGCTCCTCTCCGTTTTCCTCCAAAGCCAATGAAGCTGGCCCCTTGATCTCTGTTGGCTCCAGTTCCAGCTCATCTTCCCCTGCAGATTCAGGCTCCGACGAGGCATGACAGTCACCCAACTGGATTCATGTCCGAGGCAGATTAAAACTCATGATTCTTTGTTGGCCAAGTGTGACTGGACACTAAAGGGATTTGTCTCCAGTGCATAAGCTCTCAGTGCACATATAAATAACAGAGCAAAATAATCATAATATACCAATAGGAGAAGGTAGTAGGAAAGATGAGAAGGATAACAGACTCAAAGTTGTGCAGGAAAAAAAGAATCACAACTGGGAAAAATGGAAATGGAACACAACTGAGAAACACATGAAAGTCATTCCTCCCCAGCTCAGCCCATTTTCTGTCATCTGCTCTCTATGCCCTGGTGGAGGAAGAGAGGCCAGCACACTAGAATCCCTGCTGTGGAGATTAGTTTAAATCATGTTCATTTCTAGCTCTGAGCACCTCGTTCCTCTTTCTACTGGGACTATTCAGCACATGCCAAGGACAAATGTACTGCTTTTCTCTTCAAATATTTGCAGCTCACCTTTTCCACCTCACCATCGGTCCCGCTGGGCCTCCAGTGGTGCTCACAGAGGCAGGAACCGAAAGGGAAGAAAACAGGCTGCTGATCAAAGAGGAATCGTCAGCGAGAGGTTCTGAAGGCAGAAATGAAAAGTTTGAGAAAGAGAAGCGACTCGGAAACTGAATGGGATCAGCGGAGGATCAGATGGCGAAGGTCCCAAGGCTGGGGATGAAAAGAAGAGGAAGAAGGGGACACTCAACATATGAAGAATGGCTGCAGAAGCTCAGATTGGCCAGTCTGGAGAAAAGAAGGACTGGGGGGGACATGATAGCAGTACTCCAGTATTTGTGGGGCTGCCCCAAAGAAGAAGAGGGAGTCCAGCTCTTCTCCAAAGCCCCTGAAGAGAGGCAGGACAAGAAGCAGAAATCTATTCAGAAATCATGGACACCCCATCACTGGAAGTTTTTAAAAAGAGTCTGGATAGTCACTTATCTGAAATAGTATACGTTCTCCTGCTTGAGCAGAGGGTTGGACTAGAAGACCTCTAGGGTCCCTTCCAGCTCATTCATTCTACTCTATTTATTTACTCGCATTGCTTTCAAACTGCCAGGTGGGCAGGAAGTGGGGCCAAGAAGAGGAGCTCAGTCTCAAACCCAGCTGTCACCTCGAGTGGGCAAACCCGGCTTCTTTCTCCGCTGAGCCATCAAACCTCCACTGGGAAAGCACCTTCGGATGATTTTTTTGAAGGGCAGATTCCTCAATGAAAATAAAAGAGAATCAGATGAAAAAATCTGCATATGAGGCTGCTGCGTCTGACTTTCCCGGATGGGTGCCCTTTACTGGAGCACACCTTCCCCTACACCACACCCACCTCCCCTATTACTTTATCTGTGAGTAGTAAGAAGCTTTGAGGGTAATAGATTTCCCCCTTAAAATACATTCCTCAAGCCTTATGGGAATGTCCTTATGTCCCACCTCTTATTATTTTGCACATGGCTCAAGGTGGCGAGCACATCCAAGATGCCTCGCACCTCCTATTTTCCACACAACGACAACCCTGTGAGGTGTGTTGGATTGAAAGGGAGACTGGTCCAAAATCACCCTCCAGGCCTAAGGTGGGACTAGAACTCAGGGTCTCCTGAGGGTTGAGCCAAAGTCATTTAGCCAGCTTTCATGACTCACCATTTCTTGCTTTCTAGCCTGAAGCCTAAATTGGGAAGAAGAGAAAAACATTTTAGTCACTTTAGCAAAAAAAAGATGATAATATTTGTCTGGAATGATTAAAAAAAACCTTGCTGGTTGTTAGTGATTACATTATTTGTTTCTTGGTGGAGTGTGTGGTGGCCTAGAGATGGAGCTCTTGCCTCACAATCAGGAGGCTGTGAGTTCAACCCTAGCTAGAGGCAGAGGTTTCTCTCCCTGGGCACACTGAGTGTATATCTGCTGAACAAAACTCCACATTGGAGACAGGAAGGGCACCTGGCCAGTAAAAAACACTCTGCTGGCTCCATTCAGTTGCCCGGACTCCACCCCAATGCAAGGGATTATGGGTTTGTTAAAAGGAGATGATGATGATTTGTTTCTTTTTGTGACCACCAAGAAACAAATGCTTGATTATCTTTACTAGGATCCCTGTGAATAAAATGTTAATAACTTTGCAAGGAAATAGCATGACAGTTGTGTATGTATGAAGTATAAATGAAGGATCTCATACAGAACATTGTGTGTGTCACTGTTCATTGTGTGATTTCAATAGAGAGGAATATTGGTTGCTCAGTGTGGCGATGAAGGGTCCTTGGTGCTCCCTGAGTTGGACTAACCTCAGAGCAACAATCAAGAAATAAACTGCACCCCAATCAAGGAAAGTGCAAACAAGTTGGCGTCAAACAGCCTAACCAACAATCCCCAAAACCGCTCCCACAACCCTGGCTGGGCAATCCGTTAGGACAATAAAATAAGAGCAAACCTCCTGCCCTACCAGGACTGGAACTGGTACCTAGTTGGGGCAGTGAGGTGCCTGCAAGAAAATGACCAGAGAGCCCCAAGAACCCATATTAGGTTATTTGCAACCCATTTCTCTAACCCATCCAGGCATTGGAAGGTTGGCTCCATTTTCTAGAGGAGGGGTCCCCAACCTGTGGGTCGCAGCCCACCAACGGGCCACGGGGTAAGCCCCACTGGGATGCACCCCCGGCCCCACTCGCGTGAACATTGCCCTGAAAGTCACACACACACACACACACACATGTGCTGTCCCTCCCACAGGAATCCCCTCCCCCTGCTCCAGGCCACCAGCCCGAGAAGGCCGGGGACCCCCGTTCTAGAAGGACTAACCCTCTGCCCCACATTTCCATCCCCCGAACACCTGGGGCTAAAGCACCCTTCCCCTTCCTGTCTCCGTGAGGAATGAGGTCTAGACTGAATGTTAGGCCTTCCACTCTGCGCTCTCTTTAGTCTGATGAGAACTCTCTGAGTGCAATTCACAAGCAGCTCTTCCTCCACTGATCCTCATGTGGTGCTCTTTCAAAATTATTTGCCATAATCAATACCCTGCACTTACAGCGTAATATATTTTTCAAAACACTGTTAGGAAAGGTCCATTTGTATCTCCAATTTGTCTGATTAAAGCTAGCTAGCATTCGCTTTTAAGATCCAGCAAATATTTTTTTGTGATCGCTTTTCAAAACCAGCTTTAGGTTCCCCGTTGCATACTTAGTTCTGCTTTGTATGGTTGTCCCTGCTGGGTGATCGTTTGTTATCAGGAGAAGAGAGTAAGACCTGAGATGTTTTGTTGCTGATGCTCAATCTTGGCATGAGAACATGGAAACCAGGATACAATTAGGGCTGAAAAGAGGAGAATGTTAATTCCATGCAGGGATTTGGTTGCATAGACTGAATATTTCAACCTCTGCTTAGAAACAAGGCCAGTCAAAGACACAGATCCATTGAAGAAGAGGAACTCTCAGTCCAAGAAGCAAAGAAAGGAATGTAGAGTTATTTTTTGAGCAATGTCCTTTATTGTCTGTACCTATAGACAGAAATTTCTTGCCAAACTAGAGTGATAGATATATCACTCTACTAATATATATAATATAACATGATATAATATAATATAATATAATATTAATATAATATAATATAATATAATATAAATAATAATAATATAAATATAACATAACATAACATAACATAACATAACATAACATAACATAACATAACATAATATAATATAATATATATAATTATAATATAATATATAAATAGAATATAATATAAATAGAATATGAATAGTATATAAATAGAATAGAATGGAATAAATAATGGAATGGATTAGAATAGAATAGAATAGAATAGAATATGAATAGAAATAGAATAGAACAGAACAGAACAGAACAACAGCAATAGAATAGAATATAGAATAGAACAGAACAGAATAGAATAGCAATAGGAATAGAAGAAGAGAAGAGAAGAGAAGAGAAGAGAAGAGAAGAGAATAGCAACAGCAACAACAACAGTGAATAGAATTAGAATAGAATAGCAATAGCAATAGCAATAGCAATAGAATAGAAAAAACAGAACTGGAAGGGACCTGGAGGTCTTCTAGTCCAACCCCCTGCTCAGGCAGGAAATCATGTACCATTCTAGACAACATGGGTTATCCAACATCTTTCAAAAAACTTCCAATGTTGGAACAATCTACAACTTCTGGATGCAAACTGTTCCACTGATTAATTGTAATTGCTGGGAAATTTTTCTATTTCTGTTTGCTTCTCTCCTTGATTGGTTTCTATCCATTCCAACTAAAGCCCTTTTTGGCACAGTTGTAAAGTGAATCTGGCTTCTTCCCCCTGATTTGGCTTGTCAGAAGGGTGCAAGGGGCACCGCCTGACCCCAGGATTCTGCAACTGTCATAAATACCTGCCAGTTGCCAAGCATCCCAATTCTGATCACTTAGTGTCCACAGGGATGTTGCCCCAGTCATGAGTATGGAAAATGATCGTAAGTCACCTTTTTCAGGAGTCTTGTAAATGAATGGCTATAAGCCGAGGACTGCTGGTAGTTCCATCACTAAAGATCCACTCTGAGGATTGCCAGGAAGGAGCTGCCTTCACTCTCTCTCTCTCAGCTTTTCTGCCTCTTGCTCCTCTGGAATGCAGCCCCTCCCTGCTGGGAATCCAGGCTACATCCCACCACAGAAGCTCAGACTTCGGAAGCCTGGAATTCGGAGTCCTTCCTTTCAAAACTAACAGCTGGAACTCCAGCATTAAGTTGACTTTTTTGCTCAAGCTACATAACCTTGATTATTTTGGTCATTTTGAAGAAGCATCAAACAAAGAATATCTGTGTCTTCCTTGCAATTTCTTATTCAGTCCAGTGAAAGGGAACCAAGGAGAGAAGCAACCTAGAAATAAGAAGAAATTTCCTGACAGTGAGAACAATTAATTGGTGGAACGACCTGCCTCCAGGAATTATGGGTGCCCAACACTGGAAGTTTTCCAGAAGAGATGGGACAGCTACTTGTCTGAAATGGGAAAGGGTTTCCTAACTGAGGAGGGTTGGGCTGGAAGACCTCCAAGCAACCCTCTCCTTCTGATATTCCATTAGAATTGGCTTAAAACTAGGAAGCTTTGAGAATGACGTCCAGGATGAAGGATATATGGCTTTCATACCCTTCTTGCTCAGGGATCCAGATGGGTGGCAAAACTTGTGTAATTGTTGTGCTGATTTTTGTGGTGTTGGTTCTGCTCTGTTTATTTATTTGTTTGTTTATTTATTTAGGTAGCTGAGCTGCTGGATGTGTGTTGTTTTTTATAGTCATGCCTTTTAATGATTTTTTTTTAATGTTGTTAGCTGCTTAATATTGTGAATTTGATATAGGTGGCTATATAAATTGAATACTTGAACGAATGAATTGAATGTTGTTCATCAATATGAAATAAAGATAACCCAAGAAGTGGCACATTTATTTAGACTCTGATAACTGGGAGTCTAAATAAATTTGCTACCTTTAGACATATATTCATCTCCCAGGCTCTACAAGTGTGTAGCTTCCCAGGATTCTAACCTGTTTCTTTTTCAGTCCCAAAAGAAAATCACAAGAGATAACTTTTTGCATAATATTCAAACTGTGAAGGGTAGGAGCAGAAAGGAAGCTTCAGGGCAATGGAAGGAAACAACTCCAGCAGTGATATCCTTTGCCAGCAGCAATAAAGCTCAAATATACCACCATGAAAATAAAATGAAGTTATTGTCAAACACTCAGATAAGCACCCTGGTGTAACAGTTAAGATACTAACGTAGAAAACAGGAGACAGTGAATTCTAGTCCTGCCTTAGTCATGAAAGCTGAGTGAATGGCTTTGAGCCAATCACCAGGAGATGGTGAGTTCTGGTCCCATCTTAGGCATGAAAACTAATTGGCTGACTGGACCAATCGCCAGGAGACTGTGAGTTCCAGTCTTGCTTTAGGCATGAAAGCTGACTAGGTACCTTTGGGCCAATCATCAGGGGATTGTGAGTTCTAGTCCTGCGTTGGGCATAAAACCCAGCCAGGTCACTTTGGGCTAGTCACTCAGCCCAACCTACCCTCACAGGGTTGATGGTTTTTGGGAAATGTGAGGTTGGAGTATTATATATAGCAATAGCAATAGCACATAGACTTATATTGTTAGGAATAATAGTCACCTAACAGTTGGGTTGGTAAAATATAAACCAGGATAGTTATTTAATACTGTTGTATCTTTAAGAGAGTGCTGTCATTGTGATTGGTTGAGGCTCCTCCGATGGCCATAAGATGGAGCCAGAAACCTGGTTTATAATCTTCTTGCATTTCCGGATTGCCTTTTGTCTGATCGTCGTTCTGCTTGGATTGCTGTGAGTCTTGCAACTGTTAGCAAACTTTATTTTATTTATTTTATTTATTTATTTTGATTTGTCAATCGCTTACAAGATAAGAGGGATAAGTATATACAAAGTTATAAATACATGAAATGGGTACATATAAGAAAAATAAAAGAAGCAATAGGACAGGGACAGTAGGCACATTGGTGCCCCCTACAGACCTCTTAAGAAAGGGGTGAGGTCAATAGTAGACAGTCTAAGGCAAAAGTTTTTGGGGTTTGGGGAAGAAACCACAGAGTCAGGTAGAGGATTCTAGGTATTGACCACTCTGTTGCTGAAGTCGTATTTCCTGCAATCAAGTTTGCGGTTAACCTTGAATTTTTATTGTGTGCTCTTGTTTTGTTATGGTTGAAGCTGAAGTATTCATTGACAGGTAGGACATTGTATGATTTTATATAGCATACTTAGATCAGACCGAAGGCGGCATAAGTCAAGGTTTTCTAGGTCTAGAATTTCAAGTCTGGTGGCATAAGGTATTCTACAACAAGTAGAGGAGTGGAGAACTCTTCTTGTGAAATATTTCTGGACTTTCTCAACTGTGTTAATATCAGATATGTAATGTGGGTTCCAGACTGATGAACTGTATTTGAGTATTGGTCCAGCAAATGTTTTGTATACTCTAGTTAGTAGTGTAATATTACCAGAGAAAAAGCTACATAAGATTAGGTTAACATATAATCAAGAGAACATCAAAGAAGACAAATTTAAACAATGCTTGCATTGCAATACTCCAAATACATGATGACATTAAGATAATGCTAGAAGGGAAAATAACAATGATGGAATTGACAGAGGTATTAAATAGACAAAATACCAGAAAAGCTCCGGGCCCAGATGGGCTACCAGCAGCATTTTACAAAGCTTTACAGGAATCTTTAAGCATTCCAATGCTCAAAGTGATGAATGAGGTTTTGTTTTGTCAAAAACTAAAATATCTAATATATGGACAGAGGCTTATATTACACTTATACCAAAAGAGGACACTGACCTATGACCCCAGCCGCTTCCCTCCACTGCAGTGCTTTCCGGATGCAGCTTATAGCTCTGAGCCTGAAGTAGCGGGAGTGGCCTGGATGGTATAAAGTTTCGTATCCTGGACAAGCGGTTGGGCTAGAATACCTCCAAGATTCCTTTCAGCCTTATGATTCCACATTTCTAAATTTCAACCCTGTAAGAATTGTGCCTCTTGGATTTTGGATGCATCTATAAATTCTATAAATTAGCCAATTTGAGATACATTGATTGAAAAATTGTTACTTTATGATACACCTGTTTGCCCAACTGAATGTTACAAAGTGTCAAACAAAAACAAGGATAGATAGTAGTAGAAGGCCTATTCTACACATTTTAGCTCAATCATTTCTACAACTGCATCACCTTCTGTAAATCTTTAATTTTAATTTTAAAATGTTAATACTTTTTACACAATGTCCAACATCATTTTGGGAAAATAAGGCTTCACATCTAGTCCAGAAGTTGATAAATAGCCACAAGTAAAAAAATTGTTTTAAAAAGGAGATTTTTTTTTAATATTAATTTTTCATTTGTGTTTTCTTTATCCAAAACTACTTTAGTTTTACTTATTTCTTTTTAAATTATGATTTCTCTCACTCAATGATTATGTTTAGGTAATGGAAAGAACAAATCTCTGGGTTTTTTACTCATCTTGCAATAATACAAATGATGCAGAGAAAAAAATATCACATTCTTACTACTCTGGGGAGAATGGATAATGATTTTAGATAAAAAAATATTTTAAAGAAAATAATATTGATAATAAAAATGGATTTAACAGGTAGATAGATCATGAATCATAAAAATATTATTCAGGACTTATTAGCCACATCTTTATTCTACCAATTATTTTTAAGGAGTCAAACTCCATAATATTTTTAATGGGTTGCATCCAAATTTGGTCACACTTAAAAAACAGATCTGAAATCAATTGGATATGTAGTTATGACTGACTTTTTATATAATTCAGGGCTTTTTAAAAATGATTGGGTCTGCATTTCCCATCAGCCATTCTGTTTTATTTTCTTAAAATGATTTTGTGTGTGGAAAATATGTCGTATTTTAAAAGAAATGTTTATATCTTTTACTGAACATAATCAATATTTATTTAGCTATTTCTGACTCTAAAATGTAGAAAAGGCTGTATGAGAAAAAGAATTTATAAGAAAGTAGATGACCAAAAGCTATAGAGTGATGAAAACTCTCTCTGCAAGCAAAAGGAGGTAATTTTCAATAGGAGAGGCAAAAGGGTGCTTGATCCCTTCCACTCTGATCCAACTATTAATGGAATAATTAAGGTGTTGAACTGATCTCAGAGCAACCTACCCTCAGCTGGGGAAGTTCACAAGGTGAGTCTGAATCAGTCATCTTTCTCAGCCTAATGTTCCTCACATGTTGACATTGTAAGAAAATAAATAGCAAATACAGGTAATCCTTGAGTTATGAATGTAATAGAGCCGGCCAATTACATTTGTAACCTGAGAATTCATTAACTGGATCATGTTAAATGAATATGATCCCACCCTGCTTTACCCAATTGTATTCGCTAATCGAGTGCACAGGTTGTTAACTTTAGGGGAAGACCATAGGGGCCCTAGTGCTTCCAACCACTCAAGACCTTCCCTGACCCACTGATATGCTCCCCCTCATTCTGCAGGGTCTCCGTAGGCCACTGGTTCTATGAAGACTCACTTATCTGTCAAAGATCTTGATGGTCAAGCCAACTCTCTCCTCTCTGGCCTCTCTGCCGTGGCTTTGTCTGCTGCCCGCGCTCCAAAAGCAGAGTGATGAGAGACAGAATGGGATGAGCTGCTTGCTCAGCTTGGCTGACTCACCGAGGCTGCCTGCGCAGGATATCCGATCCACTTTTGGAAAGCTGGGTAGTGTCAGTGAGTCTTAAAAAGTGCAAGATTGTGGCCCTGAAGACATGTCCCTTTGCAAAAGATTCTGGTGCAGAGAACAGAGGCCTGAAGAAACATGAATTTGCAACCCCAAAGGCTTCTGTTCTCTACACCAAAAATTTTAGCAGAGGAACAGAAGGTTCTGAGGTGATTTCATGCTTTTTCAGGCCTTCTGAAGGGTGTAGGAACAATCTGCTACCCTTCTATGGCTACTTGGAAAGGTGTAAAGAAATGCAACTAGTGGTTACTTTCTGCTGTGTTGACAAGCCACCCTTTACTTTGTCCTGCCTGTTTGGTCTCACTGACTTTTAGAGACAGTTTTCTTTGGGCCATATAACCATACAATGAAATAAGCAAGGTATACGTCTAGCTACAAGTCATAGCTGCAGTTGATTAGCAGTTGACAGCAAGGCCAAAAGCAATGAGCTTCAACATGTTTGGGCAACAAGCCCTGAGCATACATCTTACTTGCTTCAACATGTTTGGGCAACAAGCCCTGAGCATACATCTTACTTGCACCATGCTTGGGAATGTTGTGTGCCTGCTCCTACCTGCTCAGACATATGGTACATGCAGTGTGCTGACACACATTCAGGAAGCCCAGTATTTACAAGCATTTTTTTTTGTTTTTAATAGCTTGATCCATTGCATCCGCAAGTAAGCAGACAGTGCAACCAAGTGCGACCGAGAGGGCAGGGAGCCGTAGCTGTGCTCCTACTCCCGTGGGCCACATACTCGCCGCCTCCTGTACTTAAAAAAATAACACCTCTCCGAAAATAAGCCTCTCCAAAAATAAAATCTAGCCCAAAAGAAAATAAGACTAGGGCTTATTTTCAGGGAAGCACAAGAGTAGCCAGCATTACTTCTTGGTAAGCTAGAAAAATGTTGATTCACCGTATCACCATGAGATGGATTTGTAACTGGCTAACAAACTGTATTCCTAGCATCTGGTCCCTTTTCTTGGCTGGGTACACTGCTGTACACAGCTTGGCACACTGCTGCTCAGTGGTCCTCTTTTCCCCATTTGAAGCAGGCATTGAAACGCATTGGCTGCACTTGAGCTTTAGTGATCTCTCTTTTCCTCTTCAAAGACAACCTCTTCCATGCTTTGCTGGTATAGTAGTTGTTTCAGACTTGGTTGATCTCTACTTCTTCAGCCAGCAGGCACCAATCGTGGAGATGAGCTGAGGGCCCTCCAACACACAAGGGGTGTACAGATCATCATTTAGCCCATCTCTGAAATAACTCACCATGATCTCTTCCACTAGTTGAGGTGGCAGGCTAAGCCTCAAAACTCAGTGTACTCTTTACCAGCCGGCGCCCCTGGCATGCAGTTTTTATGCAGTCTCAGGCTTTGTAATCATTTTATGCAGTCTCGGGTTTTGTGATCATCACTGAATCACTGTCTTCGAGCTCTCATATATTGGTTGAAATTTCTTAGTTCAGAAGCATTTGTATTGTGGAAGGCCATCATCCATCTGGTCACCTAGTGCCAATATGATAACTAACCTTGGCTCCTTCGGTAGGGATTTTGTGGCCATATTCTTGCACATATAGGTGAGAACGTGAGCTAGGAAAAATGCCAGTTGAAGGTCCCCATTGAACTTCACACCAATGGAGGGGCCTTCCACCTTTAGGGAGCTGTGCCATCCTCTGGTCTCTAGACACCCCTCCGAGAGGTCCCTACCACCACTGCCACCCTTGCAGGGGTTGCACCTACAGCCACCATGGTGTCCAGGGATGAGGTTTTCCCATCCTCATTCTCTGGTTGGCCCCTTTGGCCATCGTCTCCCAACATTTGAACCAAAGCCTCTCACACTTTCAGATTCTGGAAGGCATCCATCACGTATCACATGGCTTGCTTTATGAGGAGGTCAGTATGGTCAGGCTCGTCCCCTTCCTCCTCCTTTATGTTCCAGTACCTCCTGCTCCTCTTTCCATTCCTGTCAGCGACTGCCTCAGGTTAACTCAGTGTAACTCTCTTTGTCCTCCCTTCCCAGTCATCTTTCCTTCCAACACCTATGGACCACCTAGGCTTAGATGAGTCCCCCAGGCTCACAGTTCTGTCCATTTGGTAGAGTTCGCTTCTGGGTGAGCCTTAGCAGAGGCTTCACCCCAACATTCAGTTTCTTCCTAGTTGCTGCCTTGAGCGGACATTGTGTGACGATTCCCATGATCGGACAAATGCATCTCCAGGTTGACCACTGATCGACAGCGCTGTACAAACAGTACTTATGACCAGTCCTTGAAATTCCAGATGTCCCAGCACCTCTGCAGTCATAGAATCATAGTGCTGGAAGGGACCTTGGAGTATTTTAGATCAAACACCCTGCAAAAGGCAGGAGTCCTTATACTATCCCAGATAATTTTTTAAAGACTTCCATAAGTCAAGCTGTTCCACTGATTGTCCTGACTAACAGGCAATTTCTCTTTAGTTCCAGGAAGATTATAAATTGCTTTGGTAAGTCATTCTCCTCCCCCATCCGTACCTGGCCTTCTCACACTCACACTCTACCATCCATCCTTTCACCTATCTGTTCTCACAACACACCCACTATCTATCCCCCATCCTTCCTGAATCTGCACCATGCTATCCATCTTCTAGCTTTTCTGCACTCATGCTGCATCGCACTATCAAGCCCCTGGCCTTCCTATGTTCACTGTGCTGCACTATCCATCCCCTGCTTTGCTCTGCTTGGGCCATACTATTCATCCTTTGGCCTTTCTATACTTATATCCACCCCTCCAGCCTTCCTACATGTGCCACATCATCCCCCTCTCCCCGAATCAGCCTCCCTGCATTCATGAGCAGTCTGCACCAGGCTTCTCAAGCCTTCCCAGGTCCTCCTTCACCCCTCATCGCATCCCTTGCCTGTGATTCCTGCTGCTTCCACTTACTGACCCATATATCTTCAGGTTATGATGGTAGCTAGGGTGTGATCCCATGATGTTGTGCTTTACAACTGCACTGCTTTTGATTGAAACTGTAATTTCAATCGCTGTCATAATTCAACTAACTGTATGCATAAGAAAGTAAGTTATTTGGAGTGTGTTTCAAAGGAGGAACCTACAGTTCTCACAGAATGGTGATCATGGGATGGGATACTTCAGAAATTGGTGGGTCAAAACTAGAGAATGAATGGGTGTTGAATCTGGTGGGATAGTTTCTGAACAAAGCATGATTATAACAAAATTGAAAGACAAAAAAATTAAACATTTTGATATTGAAAAGCATTGATAATTTACCAAAATAGATATTAATAAATTTGGTCCTTAGTCTAGAACTTTTTCCAATTTCATTTCAAAATTATATACAATGCTATTTAAATGGAAACCTTCAAATTAATATTATATTTTTATTTAAAGTATATTAATTATATTGAAATAATATTAATAGCAGTGCAAACTGTTCCAATGTGATTTACAATCTGAATCTGCCTTAATAAAAGGTTCCTTTTGTACAGTACTGCAATATACTTGTCCCAATTATATTTTGGGATTTCAAGATATTACTGTACGTCAATTTGTTGAAAGTGCTGATTGTGACCAACCTTCTCGTCGCTACTCAAACTTCCGAAAAATCTTTAGCTTAGCTTTGTCTTTACCTTGGATGTTATACCCACCAAAAAGAGCTAATTGACTCTGTAGTTATACTTCTACTGGAAAGACAGAGAAATATTTGCTTTCGGAGGGCTATCTGACTCAGCAGGTGGCAGCACCTAGCCAGCTGTAACTGAACTCAGAAGAAAAATAAGCAAGTTCAGCTAATCCTGGGAAACTGAAAAAACATATCAGAAGGAGTTGTCCAAAACAGCTATATCCATGTTGTCACCAAGAGCTGAGCATGACTCAAGGAAAGTCTTGGGGGGGGGGGGGGGGGGGNGGGGGGGGGGGGGATGCTGTTTGGCATGGAGTCAGGCATGACTCCTGAGTCCAAGAAAATGACATTGCTTGATGGAAGGGATCAGGAGCATGTCCTGTCAGATCTATAGGATGAACAGAAACAATTAAAGACAGGAGGCCCTGCACGGAGTCTTACCCTATGCCACATAAAGTTTTATAGGGAATAACGACTTTGAATTGTGCCCAGAAGCCCACAGAATAAGTGAGCAGGGCAATCCCATTTTAAAATATCTAATGCAACTGGATGATTCTAATGTACCAGCAAAAGTATAGACACCAAATTATGAGAATTTATGTTATCACTTTCTCATCAGATCTCATTTGGACTTGTGGCTTTCTAGATGTGCACTTTTTAAAAGGCTCTTGATAAAATAGAACAAGTCCAGAGAGCTTTAGCAAAGCTGTAAACTACAAAAGTTCAAATTATGGAAAGGATGTTGAGTAAACATTAGGAAGAAATTCCTGATGGTATGAAGCTGTTCAGCAGAGACCTTGGTGCCCCAAATGTAATTGACTCTTGTCTTGTCCGAACATTTTACACATCTCTTCCATACAGATGGCACAACCCTTCTTTTTATGTCCTCAGGAAGAAGACAAGAACCCTCTTGTATAAAAGTGGCCTCAGTATCAACTATGCCAAAACTAAATGTTTTATGTATAACATTCTAATTTTCTAGAAAGTGTGCCATGCCAATCACCCCTGAAACACTGATGGCATGGGGTATGTGACAAATTAAGGAATTTAAGTATCTCATGATTTCCTTTCGAGTCTCAACATTGTTTAAGGATCAGACAAAGGCAGTATCCACAACATCGCAAAGAATCAGAAATTCCATTCTGGATGTCAGCTTTGGAAGACATATTCCACACTACCACTGAGAATGTGGCGGGGGGTGATTTCAATTGAGTCGCTCTAAGTTGACAGAATAAAATTCTTTTGTTAGTTCAAGCTAGTTCAATGGTGCAGGATGAAATAAGGATCTTATGTTTGGATGGATCATGATTGGGCCATGTGATGCGATGACAGCCAAGTGGGGATGGATTTGTAGTTTGGGAAATCATGGGAAGCCTGAAAACTTTTAGATTTGGGATTCCACAGATGTGCCAGTTGCTATTCTAATAAAGGTACTTTTGACATATAGTTGTCTTGGAGTTACTGATTGGAATGGAGATTTGCTGGAATGCTGACACTGGACTTTGATCAATGAAGCAGCAATAATCACCTATTGGGAGCCATTAATCTAAAGTCCTACGGCTAACTGTTACAATATCTGAAAACAATGGGTTCCAAGAAACCAATCAGACATGGAAGAGCAATATAAAATAACTAATAAAACACTGAACTAATATGTAATACTAATATGTAGTAAACCCCTGGGGGATTGCCTTTTTTCAGCTCTACCCATTCAACCCAATCTAGCAGAATAGACATGTTCCAAATCCCATCAGCAAAAGGAATTAGAAGACAGGCATTTTCTGCAGCGGCCCCTGGTCTATGGAACACCCTTCCTTTGAAGATAAGAATGGCTCCAATCCTGTTAGCCTTCTGTAAAGCCCTAAAAACTTGGGTATGTTCTTAAACCTGGGATACTGAATGCATTTCTGACTGTACTACTAACTGGCCTAATATCTTGCCTGCTACATATATTTATTTTGGATGTTCCTGATGTTTTTATTATTTTAAAATGTTTTTAATGTTTTGATTGTGATATATTTTTGAACTGAAAGCCACCCAGTCATTGACTGAGATGGGAGGTTATAGAAATTGAATGAATGAATGAAAATAA
Organism: Laticauda laticaudata; assembly: GCA_004320025.1. Taxonomy (NCBI): domain Eukaryota; kingdom Metazoa; phylum Chordata; class Lepidosauria; order Squamata; family Elapidae; genus Laticauda; species Laticauda laticaudata. Next base: position 24,300 of record BHFT01029532.1, read on the forward strand.
TACAAATATGACATAAATTATATATACTGTCAAATTATCCTGCTAAGCCAGTTATTAAATACCTAAAATGTTTTTTGACATGCCCTCTTAAGGAGCAAGGTTTATTTGGGAGTATCAGTTTAATGTGCAGATTTCAAAAATAAAAAAGCTTTGCTTCATTACCTAAGTCTGTCACTTGAAACCAACAAGAATCTTTTAAATTATGCCATTAAATAATTCCATTATAATGCTTATCTATAACAAGTGTGTTGAAATATATTCCACAGTCCTAGTTTTAATGCTTTCTGAATCCAAAATTATCAATTCTTAATCAAACTGCTAAAACTATCACTTTTTAATGTAACCTAAAATATTAATTGAGTACAAAATTGTTCCATATCAGCAGTCCCCTCAGGAATAAGAGCTAAGCCAAGATAGCAATGCTGCAACATGCATGGTTGTTAAAATCAGCCCCATGTGGCATTCCAGGAACATGTGGCAATCGTCCAGGAGAGATTGCAGTTTTTACAAAGTAATAAAATAAATAAACTGAAAGACTGATTTTTGTTAATTTGTGCCACATTTAGATTCAGAAAATTCCCAAAATAGCTTAGGTAAAATAATAAAACTGGATACTTCTACTATTTCTAATGTTTAGCTTTCCCCCATATAGCCCTTTTCCCATAACATAAAAAGTCTAGTTCTTATTAAGCTGCCATGGTGATTATTACAGCTGGAAATTGGATAGGCTTTGTGGATCTTTGTACCTTCTGCCTCACCTACAGGTTTTTTTCCATATAGGTGTTATAGCAAGAACTTAACTGACTTGCTAACACTTAGTTCTGGATACTTGTAGTTTCATACTAAGCCAAATATTATCTTGATATTTTTAAAATGTTTTTTTTTAAATCACATTCAAATGTGTATTTTAAATAAAGTTTTCCTGGAGATAAGTACTTTACCTCATTTTTAACCAAGAATTGCCCTGGAACATAAGCATCTACAAAAATCAAGGAAGGACACTACACTCCAATCAAAACAGTTTAACATTTGTTAAACTAAGTTGACTTTATCCCTTAAAGAAAGTTTGAAAGAATTGATCACATGAACTCACATTTGTCACATGCTCTAGACAAAATCTTTCATAAAAATTATCCAACCTCACAATTCTGTTCAAACTAATATTATGAGAAGTTATGTAACAAATTATTTTACCTATGAATTTCAATTAGTATTGGTCAACTGATATAACTTTTACTTACTTATTACATTTTTTGTTATAATTGAGCTTAGGACTCACTCTCTCCCTCCCTCTCCCTCTCTCTTTCTCTCTCCCCCTCCCTTCTTTCCCCCCTTCTCTCCAGCAGGAAATGGCAGGCAGCTACTTCTGGCTTTTGTTGATGCTGCAGATGAGCAACCGTCTCTCTGCCCGAGATACTAGCCTCAGCCGCGCTGCTGTAAAACCCCACATGGCTTTGCCATACTTGGGGACAGAAGGAACCCCTGAACTGGTGCTGGGCGGTAGGAATGTAATGTCTGCAGGTTGACCAGCCTACAAGCAGCGTGCCGACAATCACCTGGTCAGCGGAGAGCTGAACACCAGCTGGCCAGTGGGGAGGTGGGGCATCATAACACAGGTGGCCTGCAGGCTCTGCAGGAAAAGCAATATGGGAGGCAAGAGCAAGCCGACTACCCCGCTGCTGTTGCCAGGGATAAGTGGGGGGCAGGGTCGCATTGTGGCTCCATGTTTTAATGGGCTCCAGGAGGAGGGGACCCTGTCTGCCCCATTCTGAAGTGTGCTAAATTTCACTGTGCTGTGCAAGGTACTGCGACAGCAGTGGTCAGGCCATATAGGCAGCAACAGCAGTGGCGTCGGGAGCCACAGCAGAGGGCTGAAAGAGCCACATACAGCTCCTGAGTCACAGGTTGCCGACATCTGGCCTAGGAGAATGTACAGTATTAAAAAAATGAATGGCCAATAATTTTAAACAAATAAGAAATAAGCAGATGTGACAGATGTTTCAAACAAAATGCTCTGCAAAAATATCTACAAAGTATTATTATTCCAAATTATTAAATAAGGACTTTGAACTACAGTTCTTATGTTCCTTCATTCACTACTGTTGGAATTTTAAATAATTGCTAACTGAATGGTTGTAAATTAAAGACTACCTATATTGATAAAACCACATTCCTACTGCAATATTGCATATAATACCTTTCAGCAATCTTTTTCAATAATTATACTTTTATTTTATACTGGAACATTAAACCACTGTCAAAGAAAATTTATAAAACACTTATAAGACCATCAAGGATGGGGTTTGTTTCTTTCTCTCTTTCTTTCTTTCTTTCTTTCTTTCTTTCTTTCTTTCTTTCTTTCTTTCTTTCTTTCTTTCTTTNCCCTCCCTCCCTCCCTCCCTCTCTTTGAATTATTTTTGGTGAAAATACAGATCAGATGGATTTCAAGGATAAACAAAGCACTACACGTTGGCCATTGAAGTTTCACTATTCTAATTTGACTCTTTCCAATGAAAGAAACTAATTGAAATAAAGTTACTTAATGGAATAAATCAAATGAACTTTATAAATATTCTTAAACATACTGTCATTCTTATTTCTAATTCTATCTCAAAGCACAACATCAATATCCTTCCCACAATCAACCATTCCTTATCTCTATCATCAGCTTCCTTTAGTGACGATATATTTCCACAGTAGCTAATGCAGACATTCCTACAAATCAATGTACTGCAGTGATACAAAAATAAAAGCTTATTTCACTGCAATAATGCTTCCAGACTTCCCTCAAGTCAGGTGGTAACTTGAAGTTAATGATCTGTGACATGCCACACACGTAGTCCTAAAAAGACTTATTATCCACTGCATGTGCAACAATATTTGCTTTATGGATGGCTAAATGAATGAAGACATTCAATGAAACTGTAAAAGTAAAATCAAAAGAAAACTTACAAGTAACATGTTTTCTTTGAGTAAAAGAACTGTGGACATTTTCCATTAATACTTAACCTTTTGCTGAAACAGCACAACCACATATAATGCTTGAATCCATAAGTGAATGATACTATGGTATCCAGGATTAATGCTAATTATCTATTACCAATAGAAATATATTTTGCTAAAATTAGAATTTATGCTGAGCAAAATAGTAATCAGGACTTTTATTTATACCCTGTGATGGCAAATTTTACAAAAAAAGAGCTGTAGAATCTCTCTTTTAATTAATGATTATACCACTCTATTTTAAAACCAATATCATCATTTTAACACAGTTTAATTGGGCTTAGGCAAGCATTACTACTTATACCTGGTTGAAGTTGCATTCATCAATGTTCTGCTCCAGATTTGCTTCATTTATTTCTATCATATATGCCCATTCCAGATTAATTTAAGAGACAGAGGTGTTTAATTATTCTAAACTAAATTATCAGTAACTTTGCCAAGACATACTTCTACTTAAATGCAGAAGTGCCTTCAACCCCAGTGAAGTTTTATGAAACATATTTCTTTATCATTTCTAAATACCACAATCTATTTGAAATTCTCCTAAGCGTGCTTTGTTAAATGAATGGTAAATCTGTGAAAGACTTCTTCAGTACAGTATTCAAAAAGGACTTCCTGCAGTCTGAACCCCTCAATGGCAAACTTACACCAATGCAAGCAGTAAATTCTATCAGTGTTTGTCATGTTATATCAGTGGTTTTCAAACTTTTTTAGTCCACCACCCCTTTTGGTGCAACAAACTCATCCTTAGTTCCCCCCACCCCACCCCTATAAAGAGCATTATTTAGAATAGTGGTTTGCACGACTCACTAAAGAAGATAGTAATGATAAAATTCAAAATTGTAACAATTGCACATTTATTCAAAATCCAATTTAAAAATCCAGTTCTATGGGAGTGGCCTAATTTGTGAGTGGGGCTTGGTGATCAAATGACTGGGTGGGTGTGGTCAGGTGGCCATGTGACTGGCAAAACCAAATACAAGTGATCCTTGCTTAATGGCTGGTTGCTTAAAGGCCCAGTCCCACTGCACTTACGGATGCAAAGAGGATGTAAAACATTAAAAAAAGCTTGCCATCCATTGGGAAACGCTATGCATATCCATTGTGTAACTCATGTTGCAACGTGTTTCCATACACTCTATCCATCACAAGCATCCGTCCACTGCGATTTCATCCATGCACGAGAAGTTTTTGAGCTGCACAAAACTTTGTGAACAGAATGAACTTTTCCGCCGTGTACGATGTAAATCCGCTGGACATACAAGCAACAAACGTTGTATGTTCCGTTTATCCATCTGGTTAAACCGTCAGCTGTATCTCTCTCGCATCCTCGCAAACTTCCAACATCCTTGCAGCTTGAAACGGGAAAGAGGAGGAAACAAAAGGTACAGAATGTCTACACAGCAGTTAGTAGCACAGAAATAGAAAAGATGCTCAGTGAATGGTTGCATCCGATTACATCCACACAGCATCCATTTCTTTCCTTTAGGCGTTATGTGATGGCATCCACTTCATCCCTATGTGTCCGCTTCGAAATTATGCCTCCGAAACCCCTTCGGAGTGCATCCTCTTCCATCCGCTATCATCCGCTAGGCTTCCTATTGAAACGCTCCGTTTACATCCCTGCTACATACTTGCCCATAGTCCATTCTTTCCGTTCTGTTAATGCAAATTTGTGCCCTTTTTGAAGCGGATGACAAACGGATGGAGCCATCCCCGAATTTGCTCATCCGACTGTGTCCTTTATGCATACGTTTTGCCATCTGTGCCAAGTGGGACCGGGCTTTGTAAGTGTTATAATTCACGACTGACCCTGCACACAGCTACTTGACCTGTTTTGAAGTTTTGACAGCCATGCACGCGAGCAACACACAACACACACACTTCTAAGCCCTAGATAATCTCATTCACTTTCTCCTCTCTCTCTCTCTCTCCCTCCCTCTTTCTTTTTCTTTTTCTTTCTGCCCTTTCCTTCCATTCTTTTCTTTGTTCATCTATCCCATTTTTTTCCTTTCTCGTCCTTTCTCTCCCTTCTTCTTCTTTCCCTTTCCTTCTTTAACTTTCTTGTCTCTCCTCTCTCCTCTTTGCTTTCCTTTCTCTTCCCTCTCTCTCTAATCCCTTCCTTCCCTCCTTCTTCTCTCCTCCTAAAGCTAAGCCCACCTGAAAACAAACCCACACACACATACACACACCACAACTTCCAACAAGATTCTCACCATCAGCATTCGTCGTGCATGTAGTCTCAGAGTCCCAGCGGATCGGGCACAATTGTCTTGTCATGCCCAGTCCTTGCGTTCGCCTGGGAAAAGCCAGGCAGGCAAGGCTGCTGGGTCCAACAAAGGGCTGCGGGCAGGAGTTCCACCCTTCCCTCTTTTGGGGGAAAAGGGCTGGGAACTTCAGCGAGGCTGCAGCCTTGGCCCCACTGCAGGAGCTGCATGAGAAAGTGAGCTGCCAGAAAAGGTGAGCCAAAGCCCACACCTGACTGCGAATCACCTTTTCCCTCCGCTTTCCATGGAACCCCCAGCTACAGAGGATGAGGCAGAGAGGAGGCAGACTGGAGGGCCAGGACCACAGTGCTTTGGAAATCAGGGACACAATGAAGACCAGCACAGAACTTCTCTCTCATGTAGTCCACTGGACAGAGCCATTCCTCGGCCCTGGAAGCCCTTCATCACCTACATGCAGCCAGACCCTGAGGGACCTGCCCGAGGTTGATACCAGGTGATGAAGCAGAAGATCGCAGCAACTTCTGCACAAACCTCAAGGCCCCAGCTGAAAGCTTGTCCTACCCAGTCCAGTCTGCTCCTCCCCCAGGGCGACGTCACAGCCCTTCCACAGTTTTCACAGCCCCTACACCTACCAAGGCTATGACTACCAGGACATCCACAGCACAAGCAGAATTCCCAGTCCAGCGCACAGGTTCATCGCCCACGCCACAGACATCACTCCTCACCCAGCTGCAGACCAGAAACAGCCCCACTACACTCCTCCCAAACCCTTCCTCCATCCCACAGCCAAGCCCGATCAATTGGACAATCTGTCATCAGTATGCGGGCCTTGACATCTCAAGTCCTGATGAAGGCCTCTCAACCCTCACGGGACTGAGTCAGCTCTCAGCGATAAGCTCCTGAACATTACAACCACCTGTTGCTACCCTCGGGCCAAGCACCCAATGGCAACCTTCAGTACCAAAACACTCAAAGCCACATCCACATCCACAGTCACTGCCCGCTTCACAGCTGAGCACCATGAAGACATGACTTCAGAGTGACTTAGAATAGTCTCAGGGACTGGAGTTGTTTACGTTTAATAAAGTTTATCTTTACTTAAGACACTTAATACCAGTTGTACTTGGTTCAATTTTACTTATTTAATAAGTCATAAAAGTTTACCTAAGAAAGTTAAACAACGTTATCTTGCTTAAGACACTTAGAATTTACTTGGTTCAATTTTGGTTTACTTAATAAAGTGTTGCGTGAAAACTTTGAAAAAATGCTTAAGCCTTTGCATTACTTGCTGGGATAGCATAAGGCATAGTTGTGGGATAGATAAAAACCTCCAGTGCAACCATAGTGGGACTGTATGTCCACCATCCCAGCGATCCAGATGATTTTCTGCCCCTTTTATAGAAAATATCGGTTGTCCGCTTACGGTGTCCTTCCACATTACTCTAGACATTACTGCCAGGACATTCCTAAATATTACGAGATACATCCAGAACACAAACGTTTTGCTTCCGTTTTTAATAACTATATATACAAGATGCATAACGCTTACATTCCTTTCTTATTTCCGTGTTACTAACGCTGTGTAGACGTTCTTGTACCTTTTGTTTCCTCCCTCTTTTCCGTTTTCAGATGCAGCGGGATGTGAGTTGAGGGATGGGCCAGAGTTATGCAAGTGGATACAGCGGATGTTTAACGGATGATAATGGCATAGAACGTTTGTTGCCCGTATATGTTGCGGATGTCCATCCTACGCAGCTAAAGTTCATCTGCTTCAAAAAGTTTTTTGTGCAGCTTCAAAACTTTTTGTGAACAGATGAAAATCGCAGTGGACGGATGCTCGACCGGATCTAGAGCGTATGAAATACGTATCGGTGAGCTACATAATGGCATGGATAGCATTTTCCAATCCGGAGTAAGTGCAGTGGGACTGGGCCTTTATATCATTCTTTATTCTGTTTTTAACTTTTATCAAACTTCTATTCTTCTATTTTTAAAAAGTCCATTGTTGAGGTTCTGACTGAATTATTTATAAATAGCTACTACGGTCTAATATCCAGAATCAAACCAGAAAAGAAGTTTGCCTTGTACAACAGGAAAAGTGGAACCTGGATAGTTCCAGTTTGCCACTGGAAGTTCTCCCTTAACTGTATTATCTATTTTATTTATAAACAGCTCTTCCTCCAAAGAGAGCCTCCAGATCTCTTCCTTTTCTTGCATTCCAACATCTGTTCACATATTCTGATGCAAAATACAAGGGAAGTAAATTAGTGAAAGCATAGACAAAAAGGCAAGAAACTTCTACTTGAAACGGTGATATTAAACTGACACTCATGTTGCTTTTTAAAACATGTACTTTGATTACATTTTGAAATAAGTGCATTGCATTTTTTTTGAATAAAAATTTATAATTAGCTATTTGCTAAAGTCTCATCCAAATGAGACTTCACCATGCCATAATATTTCCCTACTACAGAAATAAGAACCTTGAGAAACAATGAAAAGAAAAATACTGGGAAGATGTGACACAGATTTTTTTTTTCTCACCAAGGACGTTTTACACATTGTTGTACTAAAAATGGTTGCACATTTAGGAAAAACTAAAAGAAACTTCTACAAATTAGCAACTTATTTTTTCTTCAGAGCAAGTAGTAGCTTTCTACAATTAGATTTTACTCATTCTAAATATAAAAATAAATAAATTTATGGAAAACTGTTTATATTATTACACAATTATATTTCCTGTGCATTTTTATATGCACATATTCTTCTTTCATTGAGAATTGATGACTGTTGTGAAGGCCAATAGGCATCCACCCTACTGCAGTCAATCATTAGCTGATGCCAGCCACTTTCAGATGGTCAATCCATATCTTCATGAACAGGATGTCCTTTGAATCATAGGCAGATCCACTAGTCCTCCTCTCTTTATTAGACAAAACAGGCAATTATGAGTTAGAAAGGCAGCATTATGGATAGGGAAATGGGAAAGACAAAAATAATTGGAACCTTAGAACATGCAGATGTTGGAACCCAGGAAAAGTATTAATATTGTCAGGACTTCAATCCAAAGCCTGCTTGGTCAACTTACTGGCCAACTGAAACTAGCTATGGCCTGCCTTCGTTCTGGACTCTTTGGAATTTCAGTTTGGTAGAAAAAAGAGGGAAGAGAGTGATTAGTATAGTGAAAGAAGAGAGTTGGAGAACTGAGGGAAACAATCCCTCTCTGGAATGAGAACAGGAAGCTATCATGGTTTTAACTAGGTGAGGGCCAATTAGGGAATTGGAAGTAAAGGGAGAAAAAGTGGTGGTTGTTCTGTTGTTAGAAAGTGAATGTGAGTTGTTAGGTTATGATAAACATTTTTATTGGGGCTGTTATTTACCTTTGGGTGATGGAGTGGAGGGTAACTGAGGCAATCCAAGATGGAAGATAGGATAGCAATAGTGAGAGGCAGAGGATTATTAACTTTAACACCAAGGCATGGGAGAGAATGGAAACTGTTTACTGGGACACTAGCCATCAAGAAGAGATTCAGCCAGAGACCCAGTGGTGATTCTCCTACCTTTGGTCATATCAACTGCGTAACAGGATCTCTTCCTGAAGGAACGGCTGTGGACTCAATCAGCCTGTTAGTCTTTAGTCATTTTAATTTCCTACTTTCAGAGATGGTTCATGAGTTCATGCCTGCGTTAAGAACCATGTCTTGTCCCATAAAATCACTGGCTCAATCTGCATGGCATTAGTTCTATGGAGTAGTCCCTTGTTGGTAAATAATTTCTTCTTAATTATGAGCAGAAAAGTTGGCCTGGTTAAGATGGCTCATCCCAAATGCCTGCCAATTTCCAAGCAGCATTTGGAAATCTTGCCAGCAATCATAAGCAGAGTTTTTAGACCACATTGATAGCCAACTGAACAGAGGTGATAAGACTGATTATTTAACAGGATTGCTCCCAAGTAGCCTCTCCCCATGCAGTGGTCCAATTAGCAGCTTACATTTTCTGAGAAACATCAGGAAATGAAATAGGCAAAGAGATGACTGGAGAAATGCTTATGGAAATCAAGTAAGACCAGCTCAAGTTTAAGGTTTCTATCTCATACCTAGATCTGAATCTGAACTGTGGGTCCAGGTAATCTGTATCCTCTGGAGTCTTCTGTAATTATAGATCATGTTCTCAACAATATTCCCCAGGAATTTGGAAACTGGAGATAAAATGGTAGTTAAACATTTCCTTATATCAAGGTATGGCTTCTGAATATACCAATCAGGACCTATTTCAGAATTCCTGAAGCCTCTCTTCCTTCCAGTACAGATTCAATCCCTGATTCTCCCCTTGACTGCTTTCACCAGCCAACTGGAATAGAACATCAGCAGCAGAGCTAAGATCTCAAGAAGTTGCTTAATTTTTCTCAAGCATCACAGGCTCAAAAAATTAGAGAGAATCAATTTGGAGAGACAGTGGTTTAGACACCCTGAGTTTAGTCTCACTTTAAGCATCAAGTATGTTGGGTGACCTTGGCCAATGATTTTCTTTCAGCCCTAGGAAGCAAACAATGGAAAATTGCTTCCAAAATCTTGCCAAGAAAAGTGCAGATTTGTCCAACCTGGAATCCTGACTCAAAGGCACACACAGATAAATAACTTTAAAGATATCAGCCATGTTACTTAATGAAATTCTGTCAACTCAGTTTTCAACTCAGTATGAATGCAAGTTATTCTATTTTTTAAAATGTTCAACCTGATTATCATAATTTATATTAATTGGTTTTTCTGGCCTATCCTTTCCTAAAGGATCTGTGACACTAAATACTGCAGTTAGCTGGCAGTGTGCAGACACAGTATTTGTTGTCACCCTTCTCAACAAGGGTCCTTTGCATAAGTAACTGCTAAATACAATATTGTCAGCATACAATTTTGGTTTGCATTTTTGGTTAGCTAAATTTTAAAAAAAAGTTTGTTGTATATACAGTATTCCTTGCCAATTGTTTTAAAATGAGTAAAATTCAGATGTGAGAGTGTTGTTGTTTTTCCTTCATTGAGGTATATTTTTGTGAAAGAACACTATTTACTACTATCTTACGTTCAGGTCAAAGTCATCTTCTACAAAACAATAATCAAAGGCCAATTATCAAAGCTTATTCCACATCAAGAAATAGTATACTTGATTAAAGAGAGATCCAACCTAGATTTAAAAAGAAAAAAAATATCTCCATTGTCTATTCTATCCTATCCTATCCATCCATCCATCTATTTCAATATATAGGTTTCTTTAGCTGGAAAGATCTTTAAGCAACATACCATCTTAATCCCACAGAAAGATTATTGTAAAACAAGAAGAATATGGCACGAAAGTATTTCTACATATCACATACCCTGCAGGGAACCCCATTTTTTACAAACAAAAAGTTGAAATTTTTTGAAGTTCATGTCCCCTGTTAAATTTATCCATGGAACCCAAGTTAACAATTTGTCTTCTGGGAGCTTAGAATGGCTTACAGAGAAATCTCCCTTTGCTTTAATACAGAACAGCCCTATCCATTAACACTAAAGCATAATGGATGGCTTCCCATTCTGAAGTAAGCTAAGAACCGTATTATGATTTGTGACATGATATGTGTGAATTAGCTTTTGATATTGAACATGGAGCTTTCCTTCAACTGCAGCACAGACAAGTTCCCTTCACTGCAAGACAAACAAGTGGTAGTATATGATGTGCTGTCTTAATGTTTTGTATATCACATTCCTCAAACACAGCCAATTTTCAGAAAGCTGAAAGACATATTTAGCTGTGTCAGCTTTCCCTCAGCGGGCAATGAAAAAAACTTCAGCAATCAAATATGATGCATCCACTGTCTTAGTTGCACAGATTATGAATTTTTAAGATGGAAAATACCATTCACAACATGCAATTTTTCTTCAGAATCTTTTATCTACTTAAATCTCACTGTATTTCTGTTTGAAAATTTTAAGCAACTCATCTGTTCATTTTCTGTTTTAAATGCTCAATGGATTAATTAAAAATATTTAATTTTTAAAATGAAATATCCCCTCTTATTTTTAACACTTTAATGTATTCTTTTAAAATTTGTTGATCTTCTTACACCAATAAAAAAGTTATCTGCGGATGACATTCAGAATATATAGCCAATCTCAATAACGTACTTGGAATGGGAACCCATACTAGCATTCATAATAAAATTCTGTGTCTTCTATGAAGTGAATGTGAAAAAAAATGCAGCTTTACCTTTAACAGTAACCTTTACTTTAACAGTAACAATAACCTTAAACAGAAATTTAGCTTTCCTTCTTTTGACTTAGTGAATTAATGAAACAATGTATAGTGCATTCCGAAAGTATTCAGACCCCCTTCATTTTTGTCAATTTTGATATGCTGCAGCCTGATTCTAGTTGTTGAAATTCATTTTTTTCATTAATCTACACTCAGTACTTACTCCATAATGACAAAGTGAAAACAGAGGTTTAGAAATATACAATTTATTAAAAAAATAATTGAAATATCCCATTGGCATAAGTATTCAAACCCTTTGCAACAACGCTTGAAATTTAGCTCCAGTGCCTCCCATTTCTCTTGATCAATGCTCACATGTTTCTACACCTTGATTGGAGTCCACTTGCAGTAAATTAAATTGATTGGACATGATTTGGAAAGGCACACACCTCTCTATAGAAGGCCTCACAGCTGACAATACATACTGATGTAGCAGAGCAAATGAGATGAGATCAAAGGAGCTCAAAGACAGGATTATTGTAAGGCACAGTTCTGGGGAAGGTTACAATAAAATTTCAGTTGCACTAAAGGTTCCTAAGAGCACATTGGCTTCCATAATTCTCAAATGGAAGAAGTTTGGCACAACCAGGATTTTTCCAAGAGCTGGTTCCCAGTCAAACTGAGCAATCTGGGGAGAAGGGCCTTAGCAAGAGAGGTGACCAAGAACCTGATGGTCATTCTGACTGACCTCCAGAGATCCTGTGTGGAGATGGAACAGAGTTCCAGAAGATCAATCACAACTGCAGCCTTCCAACGATCTGGGCCTTAGGGCAGAGTGGCTAGTCGCTAGACAGAAGCTCGCATGGTATACAAAAAAGCACCTGAAATACTCTCAGGCTGTGAGGAACAAGATTCTCTGGTCTGATGAAACTAAGATTGAATTATTTGGTCTCAATTCTAAACATTATGTCTAGAGGAAACCAGGCATCGCTTTTTACCTGCTCAATATCATCCCAACAGTAAAGCATGCTAAAAGCAGTATCGTTCTGTGGGGGTGATTTTCAGCAGCAGGGACTGCTGGTTGAGGGGAAGCTGAATGGAGTGAAGTACAGAGATATCCTCAATGAAAAGCTGTTCCACAGCAGTCAGAACCTCAGACTGGGCTGAAGGTTCACTTTCCAACATAACAAAAATCCTAAACACACAGCCAAGACAACTCAAGATTGGCTTAGGGACAACTCTGTGAATGTCTTAAAGTGGCCCAGCACGAGCCTTGACTTGAACCCAATTGAACATCTCTGGAGGGACCTGAAAATGGCTGTCCACTGATAGTCGTCATCCAAACTGTCTGAGCTTGAGAGGATTTGCAAAGAAGAATGGAAGACAAAACCTCAATCCAGGTGTTCAAAGTTTGTGGCATTATACCAAAAGAGATTTAAGGCTGCCAAAGGTGCTTCAACGAAATACTGAGTGAGTAGTCTCATTATTTATGCCCAAGGGTGGGATTCCAGTTCGCACCTATTCACCAGAACCAGTTGTTAACATTCTAAGCAGTTCAGAGAACCGGTTGTTAGAAGAAATTACTGGCCTAATCCTGTAAGGAAGGCAGGAAGGAAACATTCTGGTGTTGCTTACAGAAACTGCCTCTCCATTAACTGTTATTACATTGTTGGCAGGACTAGATTTCCTGTCTCAGGAACTTCTCTGGAGTNTCACACTTATGACTGTTGCAGCATCCCCATAGTCATGAGAGGCCAGGCGAGGAGATGCGTGCCTCGATGTGAGTGATGTTGAGTTGGCCATGCCCAGCCAATAACATGACCGACCACCAAGTCACGTCCACCCAGTCACATGACCACAAGCCACGCCCACCAACTAAGCCACACCCATAGAAACTGTTGTTAAAAAAATTGAATCCTACCCCCTGCTTATGCCAATGTGATATTTCAGTTTTTTCTTTTTAATAAATTTTTCTAAACTTCTGTTTTCATTTTGTCATTATGGGGTACTGAGTGTAGATTAATGAGAAAAAAATGAATTTCAACAACTGTAGAATCAGGCTGCAGCATAATAAAATTGACAAAAATGAATGGGGTCTGAATACTTTCATAATGCACTGTATCACTATGTTACCCATTTGTTATGTGTTAAAAGCTGTTTGAATGAAGGAATTGCATGTCCCGTGCCTCCAAGGACCTTCTCCTACAAGGTGAGCAGAAGATGATGCACTGGTGTGCAGTCTTCATCAGTGCCTTGGTTCTTTGCGCCTAGCTCCCCTTACCACCACCAGATACTGCAAGGCAACAGCAAGGAGGGCAAGGCAGAGGCTGGAGCCAGCCAAGGAAAAGGAAGAACAGGTGAGGAAGAACACACCAGCTGCAGGGTTCCAGCTATGGCATTGATCAAGTGGGAAGGCATCACCTCCCCCAGCTCATAACAGGCAGCGATTGTAAGGTGCACTGCACAACAAGGTGCAACAAGGTCAACAAGGTGCGATTGATGCGCAAGCAGATGGTGGGAACACACTAGGCTCGGGTGTTCTGCAGGCAATAGTGAGGAATCAGTGCAGGAGCCACATATCAATGTGTGTGGGGTGGTGGACAGAGAAAGAGACAGAAGGGAAGAAAAATGAAGAGCCCATTGGAGGGAGGGAGTAGGACAGGAGAGGGAGAGGAAGAGAGAGAGAGAAGGGAGCAAAAAGAACATGAGAGAAAAGTTAAAATCAAACTTTTTCCTCCTGGCCTTCAAGTACTCTGTTTCATTGTTGGAGGAGAACATGTGAGAGATTAGATATGTCAGTGCCGACTGCAAAAAAAATTCTCCGTGGTATGGCAATTTCAATAAACATGTAAATGCAGAGCATGGGCAGAAGGACAGCCGGCACACCCCACCGCCTGTGAACCATGGCCCACCCCCCCCCCCCCCCCGGGAACAGCCTGCCACCAAGGGAGTACCCACCACCTGGCCATGGGGCGAAGCAGCCAACTCTGGTATTTGGCAAGTTATCCCACATGGCTAATCATCCCACAGGGGATAACAAACTGGGAAATTTGTCCCATGCTGAATCACCTAATGAGAGGCAGCAGGGAATGGGGGGCAGGGGACAAGGGACAGAGAAAGGCCAGCGGTAGAGGGACATCCAGGGTGTGGAGCCATGGTGATGTGACAGGCTACTGGGACAGGGGGGGCACAGAAGCTTCAATTTCAAATTTAATGACTTAAAAAATGTTAGCAGCAAAAGGTGATTACAACATGTATGTTTATAGACAAAGACTTAAAACCATAAAACTGATAGCTAAAACAGTGAAGTCTTGAACCAAGGAGGCAAAGTTTTAGCTACAGGCTTGTCTCAACTGCACAGACTGGAATATTTTCAAAGCTGCCTCAGCAGACTTGGATGAACTGTGATATCATAGTTCAGTTTTTGTGAGGATTTATATTTGCCGACCAAACACACACACATGTACAGTAACAATAAACATTGGATCACAACAATGCTCAAACAACTATGTCATGCTAAAAGGAAGTCTACAAGAAAGAAGTTAAAATGCTGTTCAATCAAGCCAGGGAAATCAGAGCAGCAAAGATAAGCTATTCTGAAACGATTTGGGCACATGATTCTTGGTTTTGACTTTGCATTACTGTAATTCATTTTACTTCGACTAAACTATATCTTTCTCAATAAATGGAGTTAAGATTGTTCTTACTTAGAGGTTCAAGCTGAGACAGGTCTGACAGAACCAGCAAATGTCTGCAAAAGCCTGAAAAGTATCACTGGCTACTGCAGACAACCCCCCTCTCCCCTTACTGAAGGGAGCCGGCAACTGCCAAATGACCAGAATGTGTTTTATTTATTATAGGTTTGAAAGGAAACCATTGTGAAATATCGCTACCTTCCCCACTTCAGATACAACAGCAGAGAAGTATCTTACACCTGATTCTATCCTCTGGGCTCCCCACTTCTGATCATCCTAGAAAAAAATGGTGTGAGGTCTATTTCACAGACAGAAGACTGTAAAAGCATGTATGTCAGAGTGCGCAGTGTCATTATGTGAGACAACCCAGGAACAAATACAATAAACAGAGGTTTGTATTTTAAATAGTGGTTTTATCTGCAAATAATATATACATGCACGTTCTTTAGTCAGAGCTCAAACAGCTATCAGCAATTTACAGCATGGAAGCCCCACATGGGGAGAGATATGCCCAACAGGGTCTCTTATTTATTACAGGCTCTTAAAGTGATATCAGCCCAAAATGACTCATTCCCAGCATTACATCATTGTAATGCACGCAAAATGTAACCACCAAAATGGTAGTAATGCTGATTGAATCCCACCCCTGTTCAACACCATCATTCCACAAATTCTTCTCCCGAAACTGACTCAACTAACTGTGCCTGACCGCACTTGTAAGTGGATTGTAAGCTTTCTAACAGATAGGAAGCAGCAGGTGAAGCTAGGTAAAGTCATATAGAATACCTGCTCCCCTCCCCTGGGCTCTCTCCATTTCTCTTTTTCTCTCTATACCAATGACTGCATCTCAAGTACTGAAGTTTGCAGATGATACAATAGTTGTTGGTCTCATTCAAGATAGTGATGAATCAGCATATGGACAAGAGGTTAAACAACTGGCCCTGTGGTGCATCTGGAACAATCTAGAACTACACACATTTAAAACTGTAGATGATAGCAGATTTTAGGAAGAGCCGTTCTATTCTACCACCTCTTACAATATTAGACAACACAATATCAACAGTAGAGATCTTCAAATTTCTGGGTTGTATAATCTCCAAGGACTTGAAATGGACACCTAACTTTAGAACCATCATTAAAAAGGCACAACAAAGAATGTTCTTCCTGCATCAACTCAGAGAGCTAAGGAATTATTGAGTCTGTCATTTGTATTTCTATAATGATCTAGTTTGGAACAGTAACCAAACAGGAAAGCCACAGACTTCAAAAGATAGTTAGGACCACAGAAAAAACAACTGCAACCAGACTGCCTTCCATTGGGAACCTGTGTACTGCACGAGCCAGAAAGAGGGTTGAGAAAATATCTACAGACCCCTCATATCCTGGATATAAACTGTTTCAATTTCTCCCCTCAGGACGTTGCTACAGGGCATTGCATGCCAAAACAACTAGACACGTAGACAGTTTTCCCCCCATGCAATCACTCTTCTAAACACTAATTCTCACAGCACTTGTATGCCTAAAAATATCTAAACATGTAGCAGGATTGTATAATTATTATCCTTCTCATCTTTCCTATTACATACTCCTATTGGTATTTTATGACTGTCACTTTATTGATTGTAACTTATGTTCTGTATGCAAATAACCGGCTTCAAATAATACATTCCGATTGGCTACTGAGAACGAAAAGGGATTGTTGAACCAATCCTCAGCCGGGAAGGCGGCAAAATCAACACTGTCATTGCCTGCAAAGCCGGCGGGAAAATGTATAAAGACCGGCGCGCGGCTTGAGCATGTGTCTAATCTCAACATCCTGGCTTAAATAAAGACTTTGCTGTTGGAACCGCGGTCTACCTGCGTGTTTTTCCGGACAAAACACTGGCGACGAGGATGGGAATTGTCGTAACGCGAGGACAGAGCAACGCGGTGGAGAGAAAATTCCAGCACAACAAAGATGGCTGGAAAGCAAGCTAGTGGTCCGGCGCACCTTTTAATCCAACGAGGGACTGGGATTCGTCGCAGACCGCTTCCAGATGTACTGGAGCAATGGAGTGGAGACATCTCGAACAGAAACGCAAAAGAGCCGTTTTTTCTCAGCAAGCACTGTGGCGATCCATTTTCCAATGCAAAAGCCTGGCGAGCCCCGGACGTTAAATAGCTAACCTGGTTCGAACTCCAGAAACTACTGAAAACGCACTACGCACAAGTGTCCAAACCTCATAAGACGGCAAGAATACCGCAGAGACCAGAAAGAGGTGAGACGGTAGCCGATTTCGTAAGCCGCCTCTCGACTAGATAGGGGGTAGTGCTGATTCTACTCGACGAGCTATGAGAGACGAGTAACTGGGATAAGCGATTCAACGGTGCAAAGTAGCTACTGAACAAGCTAAGATAACCTTAGTTGAGGCATCGCGGAAGCCACAGCGCTGAAAGCCGCGAAAAAGTCGGCCCGTTACATGAAGACAGTGAACACAAAGCCAGGGACGAACAAACCGGCCACGAGAAGGAACAAATCTCCCGTTACAACGCCCACCACGAAGACTATGGCGAGACGTCACGAGTCAGACGACGGAGACGACGAGGTTCCACACGGCACGCATGCCGGCAAGAAAGGCGACGGAAAAGAAAATTGGCGGGAATGCGCTGGCTGCAGGAGGAAGTCACCCGGAGCGGAAGCAGGTTTCTCGATGCACATTGCAGAGTTGCAAGAAATGAGGGGCACATCGAGAAAGTCTGGCAGACATGAAAAAACTAACGCCCGTACGAGACGCACCAATTTCCCGCCATCACGAGCCCGAGCCCCGGCGAGCGGAGAGAAGGTGGCGCGAAACAAGCAACCGAACAGAGGAATACACATCAACTGTTACAATAGGGGAGCGCTAAGACGGAAAGTGGAAGAGAAAAGGTCAACGTAACGTAAAAATTGGAAGGAAACCCTGCGAAATGGAGGTGGATCTCGGGATCTTTCCTGTCCAGGTTCGTGGAAACCCATAAAGCAACTAGTTGCTGGACATCCGACCGACAGAGACTAAAAAAGCCAGCGGCTAAACATCAGGACTACAGGGAAATGAATCGCGGTAGTTTGGCATGGCCCATTCAAGTCTCGTAACAAACAGCATTGTGAGGTACTTCCGCTGACCATAGTCGACCGGAGACAGGCGAGCTCTGGGCATCGAATGTTCGCGACGGCTTTGGGCATCGGGATGACCGGGTAGACTGAGTGAGCACAACCGACTGGGGGAAGGAAGCCTACTCCGGAACTTCAAGATGTGTTCGACGCGTTGCTCACCTGGCAAGTACGGGAAAACCACTATTGTCTTTCAGTCTTAGACCACAGTAGCCTAAAAGACTAAAGCCGGGGTTCCGTTTGCTTTAGAAAGCAAAGATGAGGAACAACTAAACAAATTAGTAGCCCAGGGGTGTAAGCCTGTAGACATGCCAAATGGAAAACGCCGATAGTCCACACTATTAGCCTGATGGGTCAATCCGAATCTGTGGTGACTACAAGGCGACCCTGAACTACGCCTACAACAGAGCGCAGATAACCGGTGCCGTGTCCAGCATTTGTAATTCCTCGGGGGGAGGAAAAATTTGCCAAACTCGACCTGGCAGCAAGCATACACAACTCCCAGTAGACCCCGAAACAGCGGAGGCACAGACTATAGTTACACACAAAGGGGCATTCAGATTAAGAGGACTCCAATTTGGAGTCGTGTGGCACCAGGGCGTTTTTCAAAGCCTCATGGAACGCTCCTAAACGGCAAACCAAGGAGTCGTACCGTACTTCGACGAGTCCTAATCTCAGCAAAAACGAAAAATCAAACTCAAAAGACATTAAAAGTACTAACCAAATTCAGTGACAGCTGGACTAAAGTAAAAAAAGAAAAGTGCTGCTGGCTAAAAAAAGAGCGTCGAATTTCTGGGCTATTTAATAGCAGAGATGGGGGGTATACACACACGAAAAGAAAACCACAGCCATAAATTAACGCACCCAGAAACCAAGGAAAAAGGCGAGTTACAGGCCATTCTTGGGTCTAATACAATTTTTTAAACACGTGTTCCTTACCAAATAAGCCATAGCAGACCGTACACAAACCGTTACTTGGACGAAAAAGCAATTTGGACTTGGGGGCACAAAGAAAGAAAGCCTTTCACAAAATAAAAAGATTGCTAACTTCGAATACCGTTCTCAATCCAATTCAGCGACACTTTACAGCACTGAGATGACCTGCGAGCGCATCACGTTTGAGTCGGAGCCATCGCTGAGCGCCAGCTTCAGGACGAGAGAGGCCGCCATACGCATACTACTTCAAAAACTCTGTCAAAAGCCGAGCGGCAACTACAGCCCAACTGGACAGGCGAGGCCTAGACATTGTCGCTGGGTAAAAGCGTTTTCATGATACTGTACGGGGCGGGTTTTCAAATTGTCACAGACCACAACCGCTACTTTTGGAATTTTGGGGGAAACAAGCCCACACAAACATCCTGTCCCAAGAATGATTAGGTGGTCGGAGTTCCTAGCAGCCTACTGCATACACCCTAATCACTCCGGCAGGGAAACAAATTTTCCATGCGGAGCTTTGAGCAGAGCACCATTGCCCAGCAACGGAAGAAGACCCGGCACCAAGATGACTGCCTACAGATAGAGACCTGCCGCGATCACCCATCTCCTGCGAAATGAGTGTCGCCAGAGCACGAAAGACCCACTGACTGCCCGAATACTTTAACTGGTAGGTAGAGGCTTGGCCGGAAAACCAAAAAACCGAGACTTTTACACCCTTCCGCACCAGACAAACGAACTATCCTATAGAGAAGGGATGTCTACTGTGGGGTGAGGCGGTAGTTTTGCCAAACAAATTACAACCAAGGTTTGGAGTCATGCTGCATGAGGGACACCCGGGGATTGTTTAAAATGAAACCTTGCAAGGCAGCTATGTCCTGGTGGCCGGGCATTGACACATGACATTGAGTATTGGGTCACCTGTGCAACAAATCAGAAGAGCCAAACATCTCCTCCAAAAAGCAGCTATACAGGGACTGGGAAATTCCAAGGGGCCCGGTCGCGGATCCAATCGATTTCGCGGGCCAACAAGGGACACACGTTTTTGAATTGTCGTGGACGCAAATACTCAAATATGGCTAGAGGTAAAATTATGCCTAACAAACAACAGAAATGGTATAAGGGAACTAGAACAAACTTTTTTGCCAACCATCAGGCCTGCCGGACGTTACTACGTGTCGCATAATGGACTCAACATAACGCAGTCCTACTATTCGATACAATACCCATAGCCTCCCTGGGTAAAGACATGCCCTCACAACCAGCGCCGGCCCATCGCGGCAAACGGTAGGGCGAAAGAATGGTCAGGTTTACCAAGGAGGGCTTGGAAAGGATGGACACTCGGGGTGACGTCCAAGCAAAATAACAGGCTACTCCCCGCTAACAGATAAACCAAGTACCAACCAACAAAAACCCCATCAGACACTACTGATGGGGAGGAAAACTCAGATCTGAGCTAGATCGGCTACACACAAATTCACCCCAGAAACCCCCTGATTCCCTCTACACGATTCAGGGAGTTTCAAATTGGCGTCTGGTTTATGCAAAAATTTTTACGGGAGACACCATTGTGGGTACGGGACAAATCACAGACCTACACAGGCCCCAAATCATAACCGATACGGTATAAGACGATGGCAGGGGAGTGGAAGGGCACATCGACCCAGCTTCCGTCGAAATTAGAAGGGAACGATAAATTTACCACCAAACTAACAAAAAATGATGAATTTAACAACAATGAGGGGGGGAAACAGCGAAAACTAAGTAAAGAACGTTTAAAACAATCGAAACAACTAATTCAAAAAGAGCAAAATGGAGACTCACGTTTGGAAAAGTTTGCGTGAAGAATCCACGAGAGCACCAGCGGTCCTCAACCTGCCCGGAAGGAAACGGGAGGGAGCAGCGAACGCCGCGCCAAGCAACTCAGGCGGCGGCATGATGCAGGCCTCACCCTTCAGCGGTTTCCAGAGAGAAGCGGCAGAGGTTAAACAGCAACACCCATCCGAACGGTCGGACGACAGCACAAATGAACGGCAGGCAGTCGAAGTCAATCAGAAGAAGCCCGCCTATTAGAGACTAACGTACACGTAGACGAAACAGAGGGGAGGGGTGTTCTGTATCAAATTAACCGGCTTAATAATACTTCCGATTGGGTTACTGAGAACGAAAGGGATTGTTCCTTTTGAAACATCTTGCAGCGGGAAAGGGCAAAATAAAACAACTGGTCATTGGCTGCAGCGGCCGGGAAAAATGTTAAAGACCGGCGTGGCTTGAGCCAATGTTTAATCTTACTCCTCCGGCTTACCAATAAAGACTTGCTGTTGTGAACCCGGTCTAAAAATCTACATCCTGGCTTACAATAAAGACTTTGCTGTTGGAACCCGGTCTACCTCGTGTTTTTCCGGACAAAACAACTTATTTATCATTTTGTTGCTTGTATGTGTAAGTGAGAGCTTATGCACCAGAGACAAATTCCTTACACTTGGCAAATAAAGAATATCTGTTCTGTTTTGTTCTCTATTCTATTCCTATCCCTCCCTATTCCTATCCTATTCTATGTCCATATGGATTTGAAATAAGTTTTTCAAATTAATTATCTAAATCCTTCCTATAAAAAAATATTATTCTTTTGAATTCTTGAAAAAACACTCAAAAGGAGAGGACTTTAAACATCTGTGAAAATTAAGAAAATTTTGTATAGCAATTAGATGAAGAAAAAACAGTTTCACACTATTTTCACAGTATGCAATAAGGTCACAGAAAATGAAATAGAATAGCACTGGAAGCAGATGCAGCATAAAGAATCAATATCTGATGCTATATTATTTAGGTCCCACAAACTCACCCACACTTTATTTTTTAGAAAATTATTGAACAAACTGTGCAAATATGGCTATTCAACACAATAAAGCTTTCTGATTCAATCTGCCTTAGAGCAGGGGTGTCAAACTCGCATCATCATGGCGTTGCCATGTGATGTATTGGAACTTTTTTCCTCTTTGATAAACTGGGAGGAGAAGTGGCCAGTGCATGATGCATCTGGCCCACGGGTTTGACAGCCCTGTCTTACAGAAACTTGATAAAAAGATAATACCTACCTTACTTTGTCTCAGAACAATGCAAATCAGAATTTGGTTGAATCTGAAGTAAACCAGTAAGAGTAACTATAAATCTTCCATTCAATTAATAGAAAGCTTTTCATAAGCTTCCCGTTATAAGAATAATGTATCTTTATTTTTAAGGCTAGGTAGAAACCTACTTCATCAGTCGAAATGTATTCTAAGTACCTTTCAACTGCACAAGACTTTTTTTTTTAATTGTTCAAAACTTTTTTTCAAAGACAGGTACAGAGCATATCTCATAGCTAATTGGCTAGATTGGTATAATATCTTTCTATTCCTGAACTATTCAAAATAATTTAATTAGAACTGAAATATACTTTAACAATTTGAAGCCAGAGGCCAAGAAAACCTCATACAATAATATTAAACTATAGCCTTACCTTGCAAGGTGCTGGGAAAAATTACAAATGTCATATTAAGAATGATAATCTCAGGTTTCATTGTGGTAGGTGTAAAAAAATTGCTCAATTTGTTAAGCAGAAGAAAAAGGAATTGGATGGGAATAATGTCTCTTAAATTTTCTAACATACTATTTGCACCAGAAACTGCATGTTAATCGTTGTTATTTTATATATCTAATTTATTTTAATAAAGCATATTTTTATAGGTACTATTTTCAATTTCTAGACTATTTTTATTGCTTTGGCTTAAGACAGCCTGCTCACTTTAACTTCTTTTGACATTGTGCTTTAACCTAGTAAATAGTGTAAATAGAAATCTAAGAATCTCTAGCTAAGAATGAATTACCAATGTTAAATAAATTCTTAAGTACTGTTATGACATAAAATAATTGCATAAAAACAGGGGTGGGATTCTACTGGTTCGGACCGGTGTGGTGGAACTGGTTGTTATGAGTCTGTGCAGGATGGAGAACCGGTAAATCGTGCCACTGGCTGGCCCCGCCCCTTCCTGCCTGCCTACTTGCCCCACCCTGCCATCATTCCTCATCTCGTCTGCCATAGCTGCCTGCCTTCCAGCGCATCCCTGATCTCCCTGAGTGAATGAGCCTATAAGCAAGCCCCAGTTGAGTCAACATCCAGGCCAGCCTAGGCTGCTGTGCTGTTTCCCCACACCCCACGCCGTCTCCGGGTTTGCCTGGTGGCCGTACTGGCTGGGAAAAGGAGAGAATATTCCCCTCTTCCCCCTGGCTGGAAAGAAGCCGCTGTGGAGCCGTGGCCGTGCTGGCCAGGGAGACAACATTCTCTTCTTTATCCTGACCAAGAAGAAGCCGCCATGGGGCTTTGGCCATGCTTGCCAGGAGAGGAGAATGTTCTCCTCTTTCCCCTGGTCAGGAAGAAGCCACCGTGGCTGTGCTTGCCAGGGAGAGGAGAGAACGTTCTCCTCTTCCCTTGGCCAGGAAGACGAAGGCGTGGGGCCGTGGCCATGTTTGCTGGGGAGAGGAGAGGATGTTCTCCTCTTCCCCCTGGCCAGGAAGACAAAGTCGCAGGGCCATGGCCATGCTGGCCAGGGGGAAGAGAGAACGTTTTCCTCTTCCCCCTGACCAGGAAGAAGCCATTGCGGGGCCATGGCTGTGCTTGCAGGACATTGCTTGCCAGAAGTTGCTGAACGTTCTCTCCTCTCCCTGGCCAGAGGCTCGTATCAGCAAGGCACCCCTTAATCAAGTCCAGGACAGCTGACAGCAGCTACAGGGAGCAGAGTCTGGAAGCCCCAATGCACCACATGTGAGGCCACATGGATAGCAGGGGGGGCTGGTCCCAGAAGCCCCAATGCCAGCAGAATCACCATTGCCGCCTTGCTGCTGCTACATCCCCCACCCCCTGCAGGGCTTTCAGTTTACCTGGGACACAAACAGGTGAGCCTCCCTCGGAGCTCAACGCCTTCGAGCGAGGATAAGGGGCGTGTGTGTATGTGCGTCTAGAGTGAATAATGGATAATTCTAAGGGGCTGGATGGCTTTGTGTGGGCTAACAATGGACAATCCTAAAGTGCCAGGATTCAAGCAAGCAAGTTCTAACCATGAGTGGTTTATGTTACCTTTTTGCTATCATCCCCTACCCAATAATTAGATATGATTTTTTTGTCCATGCTGTAATCAGAGTCTCCCATTTTTCATCATTCTGTCTTTGTCACCCATTTGTATGGTGTGAAAGTGCTTTGTATGTACTTCATGTACATGTGGTTGATCTATGTCAGGAGTCTCCAAACTTGACAACTTTAAGACTTGAGGACATAGCTGGCTGTAGAATTCTGGGAGTTGAAGTCCACAAGTCTTAAAGTTGCCACGTTTGGGGACCTCTCAACTAGATTATCAAGGAAGAGAGAATAATATGCAGCAGATCCCTTGCAAAATTTAGTAATTCTGCAGATTGGCTGTTTATATTGGAATCAGGTGCAAGATAGTGATGGTAGGTAAATTATTGGGCAGTTCAGTTTGGTATTTATTTCAGTAGGCTGATTTTAGAAAGCTAAACAGGATCACACCTGGTAAGTATTTGGCTGGAAAGCCAACACAAAACAGGGTGTGGGGAGAAATGGAATTGGGAAGGAAAGAAGGAAGATAGGATAAGATAACTTTTATTGTAATTTTTTTACTATAAGTACACCGGCACACATTAAAAGTGAAATATATATACATATCGATAAACATACATAACACAAATATACACATGCTCTACACACACACACACACACAAACACACAATAATTTCCCATTTTGAATACATAGCCGAAAGGAATAAAGAGTACTGGATACATATACACAAATGTGTGTGAAAAAAACTGCAAAGAAATGGGATTATAAAAATACATCTTACAATCCCATGTCACACTGCACCAACGGATGGAAAGAGGATGTAAAACGGCGAGAAACACTTGCCATCCGTTGGTTAACATGATTCGTCCATTCTGTACTCACTGCGTCCGTTTTTCATCCTCTCTATCCGTCCAGCATCCGTCGACTGAGGTTCCATCCGCTCCTCAAAAAGTTTTGCAGCTGCCTCAAAACCCTTTTTTGAGGAGAAAATCGCAATTCCAAACGCAGTCCATTCCTGCCATCCGCAACGCATCCATGGGGCAACATCCGTTCTACATCGTTGTCATCCGTTATGCATCCGCTATATCCGCCAGGCACTCCGCTGCGCATTCCGCTCGCAACTTAAATCCGCTCAGCGGAAAACAGACACAGCCGGAGAAGCGAACGGACGCGGAACCAGACGCGCAGCGTTAGTAGCACGAGACGGAGAGAAGGCATGTCAAAGCGGATGCCAGCTACGCCCAAAGAAAGCATCTTTAAAACGGAAAAACCGTTCGCAGCAGAGGGACCTATCTCAGATAATTAAGCGATGCTCAAGAGTATGCCTAGAGGATGCAAAAGGACACCTAGTGGAAAACCTATATTAGCCTATAAAAAGGGGCAAGCGCAACTCACCTGCGCATCTTCACTTCTCATGTCCAGCAGCCCTGCCTGTGCACGGACCTCTGACAGCCTTCATCTGCGCTCTTGCTCTTCCACAGCATCCATCTGATGTCCACCCATGGCTTCGTAACACACTCCTGATAGCCACCCATTGTTCTGCAACAGTGGAAGCCATCTCGAGCTCTTTTCAACATGTTCTACCGGAAGAAAAGGAGGCACTCCAAGAAGGTCTGGGCTCCTGAAGCATGTGATCGCGGCCAGAAGAGCAGAGTCACGGGACATGTACCAACAAGCTGATGCGTGGAGCTCCTAGGAACGAAGACCTCGTGCATTCCAGAACTTCTATGAGGATGCCTCCAGCCACTGTTTTTGACGAAGTCTTCTGCGGGTGGCTGAGACCCAGGTTGCCAAGCAGCAGCACCAACTTCCGGCCCAGCCTGGACCCTTGGCTCAAGGGTGGCGCTCACTCTGCACCACCCTGGCCTCAGGGAACCACCTACAGGCAGCATGCCGCGTATGGCTGGAGAGTGGATGCCACACAAACACCATCAGCAATTGTGCGTCAGAGAGTACTGGTGTGCAAGGGAGGCCATCATCGAAGAATACTGGAGGCAGCCTTCCTCCGCCAAGTCGCCCTTCTCCACGTGAAGAGCGATGGAAGAAAGTTGCAGAGAGCTGGTATCCGAGAGGTGGAAATGGTCCCCCACACCGTGTGGAGCCATACGATGGGACAGCACGTAGGCCCGGTGCAAAGGCTCCAGCCAACTCGGAGAATCCAACTTATTATCTCTCTCTT
>BHFT01029533.1:0-14945 GCA_004320025.1 Laticauda laticaudata
GCAGATAGATAGATTTCTGAATGAATCTGTGATTCTGTGAGCAACTCAATCTGCCTGTCTGCTTTGCCTGATTTTGGGCAAAAGTTGTTCTTTTTTAATAAAAAAAATCAATATTTATATAAATATTTACAATATTCACATGATCACCAAGCCACACACAAATTAGGCCATGCCTACAGAACCAGTTAGTGGTCCCTGGGATCTAAAATTATGAGTTTGGTGCTCCCTGAGTTCCAAAAGGTTGGCGACCCCTGCTTTAACAGATTAACAGAGTTGGAAGGGACCTTGTAGGTCATCTCGTCCAACCCCCTGCCCAAGTATGAGACCCTACACCATTTCTGACAGATGGCAGTCCAGTCTCATCTTGAAAGCTTCCAGTGATGAAGCTCCCACAACTTCCAAAGGCAACATTGGTTGATTGCTCTCACAATCAGAAAATTCCTTCTTATTTCCAGGTTGAATCTCTCCTTGATCAGTTTCCATCCATTGTTCCTTCTCTTGGCCTTCAGGTGCTTTGGAAAACAGCTTGACCCCTTCCTCTCTGTGGCAGCCCCTCAAATACTGGAAGACTGCTATCTTGTCTCCCCTGGTCCTTCTCTTCACACACATTCCTGCCAATTTGTACAGCTCCATATCAACCCAAACCTCCTGTGCTCTCCCAATCTCCAGACCCCTTGGTGTGATCATTTACCCCCATCCACCACCCAATTGAGATTCAGTCTTTACTGCAACATCTCCCGGCATTAATTTCTCAGCGTGGGCCCTGTTTCCATTTCTTTCAGAAGCAACCTTTGACGTCTTGTGCTGATAGCTTGCTTTTTTGATGCAAACACAATATTTTTCTCTGTTCTGTTTAGTTTCACAACGGTTGAGCAGAGCAGTTGTGAAAGAATTTTAAAGGGCTAAGTACAAATTATGATGCAAAAAGCCACAACTGGAAGATTAGAAGATACCTCTAGAGCAAGGTTTTGAGATCCAGTTGAGAATAGAATAGAATAGAATAGAATAGAATAGAATGGAATGGAATGGAATGGAATGGAATGGAATAGAACAGAAGAGTTGGAAGGGACCTTGAAGATCTTCTAGTCCAACCCCTTGCTCAGGCAGGAAACCCTAAACCATTTCAGACAAATGGCTGTCCAATCTCTTCTTTAAAACTCCAGTGTGGAAGCGTTCTCAACTTCTGGAGGAAAGTTCTTTGACTGTTCCAATAACTAAGTTCCAGGAACCAATGTCAACATCCGATTATTATTTCTCAATTTTTATTTGCAGATATAAAATCTTATCTGGGCTGAATTGGGCAATCAATGCAACCATGTGCTTCTAATCTATTCAACATATTGACATTGTGCAAAGAAATCTGTTCTTATTTCTTTGTTGCCAGAGCGTGGCCTTTTAGTTACCCATGTTTAGTTTAGTGACCCACATTATATAGTCAAAGTTCTCGGTTCACCTTTTAACCATCCATGCAAAGAACCATTCATTAGTCAGTTTAAAAAAAAAAAAAAAANAGTTTAAAAAAAAAAAAAAAGTGGACAGATCAATTGGATAATTTTGCATATCACAAAGAAACTGGGGTGATAGCTCTTTTAAAAAAAAATCACTGTCAAAAAAGCACATGCTCCCTTGAGGACAATTTTTGATTGATCACCTTTACATTTCTATTTCTAAGCAATTAATTTGTAGAAGAAATGTTCTCTTATCAGCATTTTGGCTAAGATTAGATGAGTAGTAGCACCGATTCTGGCTGGGCATTTGCTTACACAAGCCAGAAAGTTATAAGTAGTCCTTGATTTATGACCACAATTGAGCCTAGAATTTATGTTGCTAAATGAGACAGTTGTAAAGTGACCCTTGCCCCATTTTACGACCTTTCTGGCAACACTTGCTAAGTGAATCATGGTGTCAACTCATAAAATACTACTATGGTCTTTTTAGGGTTGTCAAGAGATAGGGAGGGGGAAGCACTGTGGCAGCTTTCAAACCCGAAAGTGCATTTCATAAATGTTTTCAGAGATAGTAACTAGGTGACTGAAGTTTCTGCCGTGTAAAAATCTAACTGGAGAACATGATTGATGATTCTTGGCTATGGATGTGTCCCATTGGAGAATATGAATTACGACATACCTTGGAGGGTTATCTGCTCTGTAGAGCCTTCTTGGAACTGTTGACGACAGCAAAGTCCACACTATGGACAGAGAAGACCGTTGGTTTGAAAGAGGGGTCCAAGAGGCCACCTATGTCAAAACTGAACAGCAATTCAACAGAGGGACAGGGATGTGACATCGTCTATCTCCAGTCTACAACACAGTCCTTTCAGTGGTTCCGAGACGGCTCCATATCCATTTGCACTACATGGGTGACCCTGAGGATGCAAACCCCTAAGTGGCCTCAAGGACCCTCTAAAAGGATGCAAATGAGCATCTGTCTGCATGGAGTATAAATCCTTCCATTCCCCACCATTCAGTCAGAGCTGAAGAAGCTCCTTGGATGAGAAGCGAAACATCTTCAAAGAAAAAACAAAGTCCAGTTGCCTCTCGAAAAAGCACCTTTGGGACAAAATTCTGATTCCAGTTCTGGTCATCAGTCGACCAATTCTAGTTGTAAGTTGAGGACTATCTAAGTTTTGTTTTAACTGCCGGCCACATCCATATGAGACAGTCAGCCATATAAATGGTTCGATAAAGAAAGAAATGAGTTTTACCAAGAGTAAAGGGTCAAATAACCAGAAAAAGAAACCCAACCTGATGTAAATATCCTCTGTTTATTGAATGTTTTCATTTTAAAAAATATGCACATCCCTGTGTTGATTCAAAGAGATGAAAATTGCTTTTTTTGAGCTGTGTTTCCTTTCATTTTTATCCCTTTCGAGGAAGTAGTTGTTGCTGTTAGCAATCGGGATTAATTTTTGCATTGTCTGGTCTACCTGTTGAAGTTCTAGGCGATGACTCCGTGTTCTGGGTCAGAAAAACACAGCATCTGATTTAATCAGGGTTAAGATTTTGACTGGGTCTCCTTCTAGATACATAACATGGATTCTG
The DNA here is from genome assembly GCA_004320025.1 of Laticauda laticaudata. Taxonomy (NCBI): domain Eukaryota; kingdom Metazoa; phylum Chordata; class Lepidosauria; order Squamata; family Elapidae; genus Laticauda; species Laticauda laticaudata. The sequence continues at coordinate 3,042 of BHFT01029533.1, forward strand.
GATAGGAATTCTTCTTGATTTTGCATTTGCAACCCCCAACTATTTCTTTAGTTTAGGAGATTAACAGAATAACCGAGTTGGAAGAGGGACCTTGGAGGTCTTGTAGACCAACCCCTTGCTCAAGCAGGAGAACCTATTTCAAACAAATGGTTGTCTAATCTCTTCTTCAAAACCTCCAGTGTTGGAGTACCCATAACTTCTTGAGGCAAACTGTTCCACTGATGAATTTTTCTCATTGTCAGGGGATTTCTCCTTACTTCTAGGTTGTTTCTCTCCATGATTAGTTTCCATCCATGGCTTCTTGCTCTTGGAGAATTAGGTTGACCTCCCCTCTTCTTTGCAGCATCCCCTTTAGTTTCTTGAAGTTGCTTTGGGAATCTTGTGTGACAGTGAAAAGAAAACCAGGGAACATTTGGAAAAGTTACAAGCGCTGTTTGCAGTCTCCAGCAGAGATGATTGCCAAACAGATGATTACCACCCATACAGGTGATATATACTTTTATGGTTATGCGTTTTATGAGTCTGCGAAATCACTTTCTAATCCAACAGAGGAAGAAATGGACAGCATTGTCTCTAAATGGCAACATATTAGAGTGCCTGGGAGGGTGGGAAGGGAAGAAAGGAAGGAAGGAATTAATCAATGAACAGATAGGGAAGCATCTTGCCATGTTCTTGGAAGGGTTGGAAGGGACCTGGGAGGTCTTCTAATCCAACCCTCCTTCTCAAGCAGGAGACCCTATATCATTCTGGATTTTCTTTGGGCTTGATGGGATGGATACATGTAGAAAGAATAACAGAGTTAGAAGGGACTTTGGAGGTCTTCTAGTCCATCTCCCAGTCCAAGTAGGACACCCTCTCCAGTCTCTTCTTTAAAACTTTCATTGTTGGAGCATTTACAACTTCTGGAGGCAAATTGCTCCACTGATTAATTGTTCTGGCTGTCAGGAAATCTCTCCTTAGTTCTAAGTTGCTTCTCTCCTTGATTAGTTTCCATCCGTTGCTTCTTGTCCTGCCTTCAGCTGCTTTGGACAAAAGCTTGACCCCTTCATTTTTGTAGGAGCCCCTCAAATATTGGGAACACTCCTATCAGGTCACCACTAGTCCTTCTCTTCATTAGCCTAGTGACATATCCAATTCCTACCCTCCAGTCCAGTGGTGGGATTCAAATTTCTGTGGGCTTGGCCTGGTGGGCATGGCTTGGTGGGTGTGGCTTGGTGGTGTGGCAGGGGAAGGATATACTGCAAAATCCCCATTCCCTCCCCACCCCACTAACCTGCTTTCCACTCCGTTCTCCTGTGCAGGGCAACCAAAGGAGACCCAGCTGATCTGCTGGGACTCAATGGGAGGCAGAGAATAGATGGGGTGGGGCCGGTCAGAGGTGGGATGCCAGGTCTCCGAACTACTCAAAATTTCCACTACTGGTTCTCTAGAACCTGTCAGAACCATCTGAACATCACCTCTGCTCCAGTACCTTATTCCTCTTTGTTGCTCCTTTCTGCACTCTTTCTAGAGCAGGGGTGTCAAACTCAGTTTCATTGAGGCTGCATCAGAGCTTTGGTTGACCTTGGGGAGGGGCTGGGAGACATGGCTGACTGTATGGGCATGGCCAACTTGACACCATTCCCAAACTGCTGGCATGTTTCCTCTTCACACTGGACAGATTGGGCCAAAGTGACGCGAGCCAGCCCCTTACATTTTCCAGGATGGCCCAGAGATGGGATTCAATTTTTTTTACTACCAGTTTTTGGGGAGTGGCTTGGTGGGCATGACAGGGAAGGATATTGTAAAATCCCCCTTCCCTCCCCACCCCACTAACCTGCTTTCCAGCTCCGTTCTCCTGTGCAGGGCAACCAAAGGAGACCCAGCCGATCAGCTGGGACTCAATGGGAGGCAGAGAAGAAATGGGGTTGTGGGGCCAGTCAGAGGCGGGATTGGCCGGTTCTCCGAACAACTCAACATTTCCGCTGCCAGTTCTCCAGAACTGGTCAGAACCGGCTGAATACCTCCTCTGGGATGACCCCATGGACCTCGGCTTTGACGCCCTTGTTCTAGAGTCTCAAACATCTTTTTGTGGCAACCCAAATATGCTTGAAACACGCTTGTGCCTTCCAGTGAGATTCTTTCTCTTCTGAAGGGGATGAAGTCGGGCGCGGCTCTACAAATATAGACTGCTGGGTGTCCACGCGGCTTTAAACCCACCTGCCCTGTTCTTGCCCTTAAATGACCTCCTCTTTTATGGACCATCAACACATACGTCTTTTGAGACCCTCTCTGGAGCCCTTTTGTTCCGTTGGGTCAGGGTGGATTCTCCAGCTGAATGAGGTCAGTGGAAGTTCAGCTTTTCCATGCTCTCAATTCATTCGGGAACTGCTGAGCCCTTTTTCCTCTTAATTCCATTCGGTAATTTGCGAGACTGAATCACCCAGAGTCACAATTGCATCGCCCTCCCAACTCAAGTGAAACAACCTTTTTATTCTACTTCTTTGCTGCTGTTTCTTGAACAGATGCAGCCACCATTAGATCCCCACCCCCCCGAGACTATTAACCCTTTCGTCCTGCAGCCCTCCCAGCATTTAACTGAGATTCCTCACGCTGTTTAACTTGTTACAGGTAGAAGCTATCTGTTGTGTTTGTCACATTTGTAGCCAAAGGTACCCTGTTCATCATGCAGAAACTTAGGTAAATGTGTTCTGTGAGGACTTTGGTGCTTGCTGAGCTTAGTTGTTTTCTTGCAGACATTTCACTGCTAAAACTTATATTTCTGAGTTGGGTAATGAAACATCTGTAAGAAAATGAGAGCACCAAGGATCCCTCAGTAGTCCTCCTCCTCCTCCTCCTCCTCTTCTCCTCAAAGCCCATTCCATTTCAGCATTGACAATAGATTCAGAATAACAGAGTTTGAAGGGACCTTGTAGGTCATCTAGCCCAATCCCCCACCGAAGCAGGACACCATATACCATTTCTGACAGATGTTCTAATAGCCTCTAGTGATGTTACCTAGTTGAGTCATGAAATGTCTATCAGAAAATAACCAAGCTTAGAGGGCACCAAAGATCCCCCAATCCTCCTCCTCCTCCTCCTCACAAATGCCCTCCTTTTCATTTTCAGGATTGATAATATTACCTAGTTGGGTCATGAAACATCTGCAAGAAAACCACCAAGGTCAGAAAGCACCAAAGGACCCCCTCATGTCAACCCTGAGTTAAAAATATTATCTTCCAGTCAGTAAAACGTGTCCATCTCCTCTCCTTGAAATAGGATGCTAGCTCCATACAGCATTCTAATTTGACTTTCTTATTTTGGGTTTGTGTGAATCCAGCTCTTGTGGCTTGTAATCCATGCTTTGGGGATGAGCATAATGTAGACAATCACATGCAATCGAAAGCATGGTTTATTCCACAAATCATGGTTGAAACAACCATGGCCTAGCATGAACTTCCATTGTTAAAGATTTGTGCTATGCTAACTATGATTCTACTCTTGGTCATTTGCTCCAAGAAAAAACTGGATTATGGCTTCCAATGAAATGGAAGATAACCACCTTCCATCTAGGTTAGATTGAATGATCAAAGATGTTGTTTATAAACAAAGTAATAACTGTTTATATGTAGATATTTCCCTCGTGTTAAGGGCAGCTCGTGATACTATTTAAAGTATTTTAATCTCAGCCCATAACTGGGTAATTATTTTTATTATCATTTTGCATCCTCGACAATTTTATGTCGTTATTACAATGTTATTTTATTGAACACTTCTCCAAATGACTTTGCAAATGGATTGCTTCAGTCTCTCCGAAGTTGGCTGCTTCAAGGACTGTTTGGCAGTCTTCTTAAAGATGCAAACTTCTAATTAAGGTCAGTGTCCTAGTGGTACTGCACCAGGGCCATGTAGTGGGTGAGGGAAACTCTAAAACGTACTATTTGGAAGAAACCCCAGCTTTCTTTGAAAAAAATGGTCAAAAAATTATGTCCAGGTGCAATTCAAGGTGCTGGTTATCACTTTTAAAGTCCTACTTGGTTACCCTGAGGATGTCTGCCCACCTTATTAGGTTAGTTAGGGTGGGTGGGCAGGCTCCAGGCCCTCTCCTTTAAATGTTGCACCTGATAGGACTACAGAGGCCAGAGGTGTGCCTTCTCGGTAGTCCTTTAGAATAGTCTGCCATCTGTAAGAGAAGAGCAAGCAGAGCTGGGAACTGGAGTTAAACAAGCCATCAGCCTAAAGTCATTATGTTGCCACAAATGATCTTAAATTCAACCCCCTCTTGAATTCCCTTAAACTAATATCTGGTGCCAATTTCGTGTTGAACTTCAGTTCACTCGATTCTTGTGTACAGCTTAAGCAACAAAGCTTCTGAACTGTGTGGTTCTGATTTTTTGCACCTGACATTAATTTCATAAATTGCTGTTCAGAAGATCTTTTGCATAAGCTTATGACCATCCCCTAGTCAACACTAAACTGGCACCAGATAAGGGTCAACAAAATTCAAGAGGAGCTGAACTTAGACCATTTGTGGAATGTAACAATTCTAGGCTGATGACTTGTTTAACTCTGCCTCTCCTCAAACTTTGCCTGCTTTTTTTCTACACCACCTGAAGTCCAGGTAATCCCTTCTCCTTATTCTCCTTCTCCCCAAGCACTAACTTAAGATGGGGGTTGAGCTGGTAAGATGTTTGTCGTAATGCCTGGATTGTAGAGTAAGTTTTATGGAGAGTTGTGAACTGGAGTCTTTGTGGGAGATAAGCAGTCCGAAACCCTGCTAAAGGAATAAAGGAACAAAATAAAGATTACATATGAGTGGTCTACAAGTGAGAAATAAATGTGGCTGTTACACAGAATGAAAACTTGGGAATCTGATGGAGAAGTGCCTAGAGACAAATATAATATTTAAAATTTATTTTTGGAGGGGAGAATTTCCCACCCACCCCTGCCAGCCCATTTTCCCTAATTTCCACTGAAAACAGCAAATTGAGAGACACTTTGTAATTTGAAGATGTGATGGTCTTGAAGAAGACATAAACATGTTGTTGATCTCTATGTGCCCGTTGACGGCCAGTGAACTGATGGCCCCTGTTGATGACTGCTCCTTAAGGATCTGGAGCAGTTGAAACATACCCCCTTTGGCAAGCCATGTTAGATGTGTTGTCCTCTGATCTTGGTGTCCTCCTGTTCCCCAGAGAAGACAAAGAGATCAGTCTCTGTGTGGAGGAACAACTGGACACAAATTTGACATTTGCATAAAAGTCAGTGCTTGGAAGGCCAGGAAGGCCGCATGGGAACATTCCAGCCGGGAAAGACATTCTGTGCTTGGACATTAAAGCCATTGTTGTCCCACCAAAGAACTTCAAAGGGAGAAACAGTGTGAAACGGACAAATGAGAACCTATTAGCAGCTAGCTCCTTGGAGTAATTTCCCTGGCATGCTTGATGGATCTGGAAAGATGGTGTCATAACACAACTGCTCTTGTGAATTTGTTCCTTTCTTGAAACTGAATGACAGATCTACTGTTATCTTTCAGGGATTTGGATCTGTGGGTTTCATGCTTTCTTTTGAAATATCTTGTGTGATGATAGACAGACAGACAAAGACAGACAGATGAGAGAGGATAGATAGAGATAGATAGATAGATAGATATGAGAAAGAGAAGATGCTAGATAAATGATAGATAGATGTAGATAGGAGAGTAGATGATAGATAAATATAGATGAAAAAAGATGATAGATAAATGATAGAGATAAGAGAGTAGATGATTGACAGACAGATGTAAATAGATATACTGTAGACTTACATACATACAGAGAGACATATGTGTGTCTTTATGTGTCATTTTCTCATATTTGTGTGCATATAATTTTATGCAAGATTTTTAAAAAAAAGATTAAAAAACTCGCAGGATTAAAATCCAGGCCCCTGGTAACTGGTGTATAAATACAACTCACTTTAAAAAGCATCTTTTTTAGCAATGGATATTCTGATCCCCATTGTAGTCATAAGTCAAGGACTAACAGGCATGTCCAAGGGACTTGGCTTCAGGTCTTCTTCCACAGCTGTTCCCAAGCCTCTGTCCGCATTTCATGCCCACAACGTGGTAGGGAAAATGTAGGCTGCAAAAAAAAAAAAAAAAANAAGCAGGAGCAGCGTATCCTCCAGCGTAGGTTCCCCTCAAAATTAACCCAAGCCTACACAGTGTGGTCACGGAAACCAGGGTGGGCTTCTTCAAAAATTTTAGCAAGGGGTTCTCTGCTCAGTTGCTGGGTGGGCGTGGCCATGGTGGGCGTGGCCTAGTCAGACTCCTGCACCACGGTGGGGGGAGGGGGCGTTTTTGCCCTCCCCGGACTCAGGAGGCTTTTCTTGAGCCTCCGGGAGGGCGAAAACAGCCTTCCCAGACTCCGGAGGCTCTCTGGAATCTGGGAACGGGCCCATTTCTGGCCTTTCCGAACTTCCGGGAGGCCCGTTTTTCATCCTCCCTCTGCCCTCGCACACAGCCTGATCTTACCTGCATCCAAAATGGGCCACGTGGGGACTCCTGGGAGGGGCGGGGCAGGATGGGCGGGGCCAGCCAGGAGTGGGATTATTGGGGTTCCCCAAACTGCGCAAAATCTTAGCTAGGGGCTCTCCCAACCCCCTGTGAATCCCCAGCAGACCACCCTTGATTGAAACCCTGAGATATCCTTTCCTGCTCAGGAGTGATACGATTTCCAACCCTACCCCTTACAAGAAAATGTGAGAGGGAGCCCATTCACTATTAAGGCGATACTTCCATGAACAGATAGCTTGTGGACACTATTTGTCTGCCAGGTTGATTGGGAATGACAAACTCCCCGAGCTGAGGACACATCTCTTGTTGAGGTCTTCTTGTCAGGGACACAACAGTCAGCTCTTTCAATTTTTCTTTTGAGGATTGGCCCAAAACCCAAGATAAGGGTTTAATTAAATTCGTACAGGTCATACATCATGGACCTGAGATGTTCCATCTAGGAGGCACACCTGGCTAGCTTTGATGTGATCAGTGTCACATGTTGTTTTTGTGACTGTTCTACATTAGATACAAATCAACAAAATCTCTCTCTCTCTCTCTCTCTCTCTCCCTCCCTCTCTTTTTCTCTCCATTCATCCATCCCACCTAATCTGTTTGTCCTGTCAACCTACTTTGTTTGCATCTATCTGTCTGTCTGTCTGTCTATCTATCTATATCTCCTCTTACTCTCATCTATATTTATCTATCTATCATCTACTCTCTTTCTCATCTACATCTTTCTGTCTATCATCATTTTTTTTTCATTTACATCTATCTCTCTATCTACTCTCTCATCTACATATCTCTCATCTATCTCTCTATCTCTATCTATCATGTCTATTACCTATCTATCTATCTATCTATCTATCTATCTATCTATCTATCTATCCATCCATGTCTGTCTGCCCCCCCTCCATCCATATCTATCTGTCTGTCTGTGCCCCCCCCCCCCCCTTTGCTTTATTGCAGGCAACTTGCTTGAGAGTTGTAAGGACAAAGATAAAACTGCCAGAGCAACTTCTTTACATGTAGAAGGTCTTAAGTTCACTTCCTGATAGCTCCAAAAACAAAACAACAAGCTGGGAAATATTTCTTCTTGAAAGGGTGGAAGCTTTTTGGTTTCTTGAGCATGCAAGAACAGATCCCTTGATTTGTCATAAAGCAGCCTCTGAGGTTAGACAGTTTGATGGCTCACCTCGCCTGGAGACCATCAACTGCGAATAACAAAAAGGGAATTTGTTGAAAGGAAGAATTGTTGCAGTCAACCCACTAGCGCATCCCATTAGCCAAGAAAGCTGTCATGCTGCAAGGACTACAGGAATCTCAACTCCAGGAACATCTAAGCCTAAACCAAGTTTGGTCTACCTTTAGCCATGGTTAGTGTGTTGTTGACCCAAGAGTAACTTCCAAGCTAGCGTTGTTGTGTGTCTTAAAAGGAGACAGATTGTGTGAGCTTCAGCAATTGCCGACATCTTTGTTTTAGTTTAGGGCAGTGATGGGATTCAAATAATTTAACAACTGGTTCTCTGCGCTAATGATTTCTTCCAACAACCAGTTCACCAAACTGCTCAGAAAGTTAACAACTGGTTCTCGTGAACCGGAGCAAACTGGCTGAATCCCACCAGAAGTTTAGGGCATTTTTACCTATTGCTCTGAGGTCTCACTGTAATGTAATGCCAATAAAATTGATAGAAGAGAATATTTGTAGCCAGGTTGAACTATGGGGTTCTTGATGCTCTCTGAGTTTGGTGGTTTTCTTGCAGATGTTTCATTACCCAACTAGGTAACATCATCAGTGCAGGAAAGGAGAGAGATTTGTAGCTGGGTGGAACTGTGCACTCCTTGGTGCTTTCTGAGTTGTTGGTTTTCTTGCAGATGTTTCATTACCCATTTAGGTAACATCAGTGCCAGAAAGGAGATAAGTTTACAAAATGGAGGAGGAGGAAGAAGAAGAGGTGACTATGGGGTCCTTGGTGATCTCTGAGCTGTTTTCTTGCAGACATTTCATGACCCAACAGTGCTAGAAGGGAGAGAGGTAGGTGAAGAGAAGGAGGAAGAGGAAAAGGAGGAAGAGGACTATGGGGTCCTTGGTGCTCTCTGAGCATCATGGCTTTCTTGCAGACATTTCTTTACACAGCTAGATAACCTAATCAGTGCTAAAGGGTTTGCTTTCTGTTTATATACAAGTGGTTTGCCCTGTCAAATAATCACTCCCTTCTAACACCAATGATGTTATTTAGTTTGGTCATGAAATGTTTGCAAGAAAGCAACCAAGGTCACAGAGCCACCAAATATTCTAGTGCTGATAAGGCCGATGGACGGAGATCCGTCCTTTTTTGAAAGTCTGGCCAGAGTTGACTCATTTCTCATCAGGGTACCTGCCAACATTTCCAACAACCAAATCTGCATTGATTTGAGCCAAACACCATCCCCTAAGAATTTCCTTCATTGTGGAATTTAATCTTTGGCCTCTCCTCTTTCTTCCTCTTCTTCTGACTTTTGTGTAGATGTCGGCGGATAATTATTTCCTGGCACTGTGGCCCTTGATTAGATTAGAATATGGTCTGAATGTGTTTTTTTTTTTTCATTTCATTTCTTTCTCATTCAGTCCCCAGTAATCTCCCCTGATCATATGAAATTGATTAGCTATGGGTGCCATTTCCCATAGAAGAAAATGTTTGGCTTCGACCAAGTCTTAAGACTTTTGGCCGAGGCTGAATGGGAATTGTTGAGCTGTGAATTTCCCAGTGACACACAGGATTAAGGCTTGGCATTGTCGGCCGGGGTGTTTAGAACAATGGGGATTTACGGAAATATTGCAGAAAGATAATCCTGCCTGGCAGAGAGGATGACAAGGGCTTTGATTACTCTTTTCATCCTCTCCCCCGTTCTTTCGTTCTTGCATATCTTCTAAATAGGCCACCCAGGCTTCCCACTAACGGAAAGCTTATCATGCCCAGAATTGGTGCCTTTCGTTCTTCTAATGATCAAACCAACTCAATTAATGGCATGACAACAGCGTCTGTCCTACTTGATCTAAGGATACAGGAAAGCCTCAACTTATGACCACAGTTGACACCCAAAACTTCTGTTGCTGAGTGAAACATTCCTTAAGTGAGCTCTGCCTCGTTTTGTGGCTTTTCTTGCCCTGTGGTTACGTGAATTTGGCCGTGGTTAAATTAGTTGCATGGTGGTTCAGTGAATCTGGATTTCCCTTTGACTTTGCTTGTCAGAAGGTCATGAAAGGAGGCTCACGTGACCACTGTCATGCCCTTGTTGGAATCTGATTCCGAGGGGGAGGTTGAGAGCTGACAGGGAGTGGGAATATGGCTCCGGTGGCTGTGGAGGAAACTGGGGAAGGGCACAGTCCGGCTGGGCATTCAGAGGAAGATCCTAGGGGCACACAGGGAGGAACAGAAAAGGGAGCAATGTGTGTTACGGGGAAGAAAAGGGCCCTGATTCCCTTCATTAGTTGCAGCTGGGAAAATAGGATTTAAAAAGGGCGTTTGTGCACAGCACCTTGCTGAAAGCAAAGTGTGACTTATCTTTGTTTGTCAAGTCTTATCTGGGTTCTGGCATCCTCCCAACTGTGTGTGTCCTTATCTTTTGAAGTCTGCAATTCCTTATCCTGCCCTATCTTGTTAATGCAGTGTGGTTTGTGTTGGTTTTTATTTATAATTTAGATGTACTTTGGGTTCAGACTGAATGTCTTCCTTTTAAAAACTGTTCTTGGGAGAGTTTTTTCTCCAGCCGATGATAACTGAGTTGGAGGAATTAAAGGGACTTTACCTACTTTTGTGACTTTGTTGCTTTTGTGCCATGCCCCGGGTCATCACACAATGGTCATAAGTATGAACCAGTTTCCCAGCATCTGAATGTAAATCACATGACCATGAGGATGCGGCAATGGTCATAAGGGTGAAAAATCAGTCACAAGTCACTTTTTTCAGTGCCGTTGTATTTGAATGGTCTAGATGAGCTGTTGGTAAGTCAGGGACTACATGTTTAGAAACCTGGTGCCTGTCAAAAGCATTGTCATTCATTCATCGGTCCTTATAGTACTGTTGACTCTGATCATCAACATCTCCAAGGTTCCAGGTGGACCTCTTCTCAAGTCTCATGAGGATTGTTCCCAGGATAGTTGTTGTTGTTAGTCGTGAAGTTGTGTCCAACCCATCATGACCCCATGGACAATGTTCCTCCAGGTCTTCCTGTCCTCTACCATCCTCCAGAGTCCATTGAAGCTCACCCCTACTGTTTCAGTGACTCCACACAGCCACCTCCTTCTCTGCCGTCCCCTTTTTCTTTTGCCCTCCATCATTCCCAGCATTAGGCTCTTCTCCAGCGAGTCCTTCCTTCCTTCTCATGAGGTGGTCAAAGTTTTTGGGTTTCATCTTCAGGAGCTGGCCTTCTAAAGAGCAGTCAGGATGGATCTCCTCTAGGACTGACCGGTTGGATTGCCTTGTAGTCCAAGGGACTTGCAGGAGTCTTCTCCAGTACCAGAGTTCAAAGTCCTCCATACTTGGGTGCTCAGCCTTCCTTGTGGCTCAACTTTCCCAGCCATACATTGCCACTGAGAAAACCAGAGCCTTGACTCTATGCATTTTTGTTTGCAGGGGGATGTCTCTGCTTTTTAGTATGCTGTCTAGATTTGCCATAGCTTTCCTCCCGAGGAGCAAGCATCTTTTAATTTCTTGGCTGCAGTCTCCATCTGTGTTGATCTTGGAGCCCAGGAAAATAAAATCTTTCATAACCTCCATTTCTTTCCCATCTATTTGCCAGGAATCCCAGGACAGTGGACATGCCAAATCAGTGCTTTAGAGCACAGATGTCAGTCTTGGTGACATGAAGTCCCAGAATTCCCGAGCCAGCCATGCTTGAAATCCACAAATTGTAAAGTAGCCAAGTTGTACATCCCTGCTTTAGAGGATTGTAAGGTAAAAGGGACGTAGAAAGATCTTTCCTCCCAGGTTTATACTCATACTAGCTCTATGCCCATGCTTCGCTATGAAACTATGTGATCAGGCTTAGTTTTTGGGGAGGCAAATAAAGGAAAAAATGGTGCTTCTGCCTACCAGCACCCATTGGTATTCATCTGGCTAGTGTCCTATCAGTGTGTGAGAGAGTTGAGGGCTATTTGGAAGCTGAAGCAGCATTTGCTGTGTGAGCAATAATGTGTGTTAATAATAATATAGGAAATACGAATGCTCTGATGGTCATTTCAAAAAATCCTTTCTTAGTGAGCCCCTAGAAGCCAAGAGGAACATATGTGCCAAATTTCAAGTTTGTAGGCTTTACGGTTCTGGAGATTTTGTGATGATGCATGAGTGGTATTTTGCATGTATGTATGTATGTATGTATGTATGTATGTATGTATGTATGTATGTATG
>BHFT01029533.1:14970-51718 GCA_004320025.1 Laticauda laticaudata
CATGGATATTCAGCTTTGTTCAGGTATTTTCCCATGTCATTATAGTTGTGCTTTTAAAAGTTGTAGAAACATTTCGGCAGAATCTCATCTGCCATCATCAGGCTTCTGTATTGTGTTGGTCTGTTGAGTCAGAAACGGCTGTGAAGCCTGACCCCATACGAACTCAATACAGAAGCCTGATGATGGCAGATGAGATTCTGCTGAAACGTTGCTACAACTTTAACAGAACTACAATGACGTGGGATAATACCCGAAGGAAAGCTAAACAGACAACACAACACACACACACACACACACACACACACACACACACACACACACATTGATATGCAAACCTCATCCTACCCCACGCAATGGCTGTCCAATCATGGCTTGAAAAACTCCAGTGATGGAGAGATTCTAGGGCGGTGCTCCCCTGCTTCATATTCTCACATTCAGGAGATTCCTCCTTAAGCACTTACAGCTGAGTTCAAACTGGACTTAGCTTGTGCATTTCTACAGTCTCAAGATCAATATAGCAATGCATTGGAATGGTTAATCAGTGGGAAATCTGCTAGAAAACTATAGAAAATGCTGCAGATTCAGAAGACAGATGAAAAACACACCAAGGATTTGGCCAGCTGTAGACAATTTTCAGACGGATGAATTAACAAACACTATGGGACGTTGGGAGGAGGAAGCTTGTAAAATTGTGCAAAAACTTAGCCCTGATTTTTTTTTTTACTATTTTCAAAGGACTGTGGCTATTTAAATAACATTTGCAGTGATTTTCTGGTTGCAGCTGGGGCGGCTTTCTCGAGAACTTGTTTGTCAACAGATCTTTCCAATCCTTAACTTCGTATCTCCAGTTTTCATCTGAGTAATGTCAGCTATCTCACACCCCTTCAAGCTGCATGCTTACTCTTCTCTTTCCCCGTGGATGTAGGGAGTAGCAGGCAGAGCTGGTGGGTGGTGTTAAACATTTCATTAACTTACAATCGTAGTTCCCACGACCATTTAAGCACCTCTTTCAATTCATCGACTCTTTTCTAGCCCTGATTTAGCATTGAACTTTGGTTGAGCAGATTCAAACTTGAGCAATAAATCTTCTGGATTGCAACTCATGTATGGCCCTGATCTTTGCGCCGGGCATTAGCAGTTAATTCAACAGCTTCTTTCTCATGGATACCAAATAGGTGGTAGTTCAGGGTTGAAACTGCGGGGTCCTCATGCTCTCCCATCTTGGGGCCTTTCTTGCAGATGTTTCATACTAAACTAGGTAACACAATCAGTGCTAGCAAAGAGTTTGATGAGGAAACATCTGCAAGAAAACTACTAAGTTAGAGAGCGCCAAGGACCACATGGATGCAAAATCTCCATTCTTTTGGAGAGCAGCCCCCAAATTCTCTCAATAACTTAAACTTTCCAAAATAGAACGATCAGAGGATAGGTCAGTCTTCTTCAACTCATTGGTATATTTATATCAGAAACTGAACCTTTCCATGTAGATTTTTCAAGATAAATGCTATTCCAGTGGGTGATAAATACGGATGTCAATTAAATGCAGGTCTTGACCTGAGTGCAAATTACTGATGTATTTTGCTCTGATTCCTCATTTTTTCCTCCTCCCCTAGTGCTATTTTTTTATGCGGTTTTAATTAGATTAATTTCCCAGCTTCTTGACATGCTGATTATGCCTATTGCATTTCCACCCACCTCCGATGATTCCCTTGTAGCTATTGCATGGGGTGAATGAATGAGATCACAAATCTCATATAGGGAGGCTGCCAGTAATAAATTTAGTTCTTGTCTCTCTCTTTTTTAATCCAGGCTGGACTCTTTGGCTCTCAGTGTAGGAAGGGAATAGGATGGAGGAGTCTCTTGGTATGCATTTATGAATTTTTTATAAGGGCAAAGTTCCCAACTTGACTTATGGCTGGACCTTGCCAGGCTTTTTATAGTTGAGAGCAACATTACAGCTTTATTAAAACGAGGAATTGAATCAAGGCTTGCAAGAAGAGATCATCTATAGACAGGGGTCTCCAAACTTGGCAACTTGAAGAGTTGTGAACTTCAACTCCCAGAATTCCTTCTTTCCGTTCCCTGCTGGTGGAAATTCTGTGTTATTGAAGTACACAAGTCCTTCAAGTTGCCAGGTTTGGAGATTTCTGCTGCAGGCAGGAGTGGCCAGGAACTTGGGGGTGAGGTGAACAAGAGGCTCAGCTAGAAATCTCTATGTAGCCACAAGTGGTTATAGTGCAAACTCCTCCTTAATTCCATTCATAAATGACTGCCAGCAATTCTATTTTGGATCACTGACCAGCAGATGCCTGCAAGCGGTTGTGAAGTGTGAAAACGGTCCTATTAAGTCACTTTTTCTCAGTGCGTTGTCACTTTGTCACCCAACAAAACTGTTGGAAGTCAGGATGGCCTGTAGTGCTCTCAATTGTAAAGAAAGAGCAGATTGAACGAAGCGTGACAAAAAAAGGCTGCCGCATTTTTTCTCTTCTTTATTGCAAAAAAAAAGGCGGCGAGGAAAGGCAATTTAATTTGAATGCAAATCCCCCAGCTCTTCTAATTGCCGCCATGCAAGTAAAGCTAGCAACATTTTTTTTTTAATTTACAACAAAAGGTGTTGTTAAGAAAAGTGCAACATTGCATTCAGCGTTTCTGGAGAGAGAGAGAAATGCTTACGATTCAGCTCCAGTAGGGAAGCTGCTTAATTGTTTTTTTTCCTTTTCCTGCCTTGGGGATTTTTCAAATGTCAAGTCAAAACCAAAACAGAAAGCTGGCGCAGTCCGGTCTCCTCCAAAATTACCGTGCTTAGTTTCCCCACCCTGTTTGGGGGTGGCACGCATTTGCTGACTGTGTGACAACTCATGGTGCACACAGACCGGCTAACGTGGTGATGACAATTGGAAAGAATTGGCGAATCAAATCTGGTTAGTTTAATGAGCATATCTCTGTAAGTTTAGTGGAATATGGAAAGCACTGATGTTGTTACCTCGGTGGGTAAGTGAAAATGTTGGCTAAGAAAACAACCAAGCTTGGGAAACTATTGAGAAAACCCTACAATTTGTCTCCTTCTCCTCTGCCATCTTTTCACAAACTCCACTTACTTCTTAGTGTGGAGATGTGACCTAGTTTGGTCTGAAGAAATCTAAACCAAGCTTCAGGAACCCATATTCATTCCTCCTCCCCCCAATTCGCCTTCTAGCGCTTAATTAATACAGTTAAGTGGGAATATGAAATGTTTCTGCAAGGCAAACACACCAAACTCAGATAGAAAGTACCCAACAATTCCCTATAGACATCGCTCATCTTCCTCTTCCTTCCCTCCTTCTTTACTTCTGCTTCTCATCTTCGTTCTTCTTCTTCCTCTTTCTCCTCCTCTGCCACCTTCTTCTTCTGTTCCTTTATTAGTGTAAATACATATACATTTTTCGTCTCTCCTCCCTTTTCTCCTTTTCTTCTTCCTTCCATCCTTCTCTTCTCCTCCTCCTCTCCCTCCGCTTCCTCTTATATATGAAAAAGTCCTTTTTGTTCTCTTCCTCTCCTCTCCTCCTCTCACTTTACTCCTGTGTAGTGTGCGTGCCTCTCTTGTCCTGTCTCTTCTCTCTCCTTTCTGCCTCTCTCCTTTCCTTGTGCTGTCTCCTCCATCTCTTTTTACTGATAAACATCCTTTTTCACTTCCTCCCTTTTCCTTCCTCTCTCTTCTTTCTTTTCTTCCTTCTCTCCTCCTTCTTCTTCCTTCTCTTCTTCTCTCCTCCTCCTTCCTCTGCTCCTTTATTATGAAATACATTAATCTTTCCTCCCCCTATCAAACCCCTCTCCTTCCAGCATGAAGTTGCCTAGTTGGTTGAACAAAACATCTGCAACAACCAAGCACAGGATGAATAACCAAAAACCCACGGTTCAACCTTGATTACAACATCTTTCTATAGGTACCAAGTCTTCACGGTCCATTAATGTGGCTCTGTTTTCTGGGTAACCTCTGTGCCAAATAGCCTGGCATACTGATTGCTCCTTTCCATCGACTGTGCATCAATCCTTCCTATTAATGTTTTCCATGTCTGACTGGCGTAATGATCTGCAGCATCTCCGGTGTTCAATAAAGCGCTGGAACTACATTGCTCTTTCCGTTGGTTAACCTGGAAGATTGAAATCAAACACTTCTTCATTCTTGCAACATTTTGGTTTGATTAGCAAGCAAAGGGATTGTTTATTCATTTGGTGGAAAGAAGGCAAACCAACGTTTCCTTCCCTCGATAGCTATATTAATTTGGATTCTCCCTCCTGCTCTTCTAAATGGGTAATATTTGCTGGAATCGTTCGCTGCGACGGCTAATAACTGTTAGTAAAGTAGGTATTTTGTCATTTGTCAAGCAACTACTAAATTTTTCCCTGAAATGGCCCTAAAGCGAGCATAGATCCTTATTGCAAAATTGGAGCAATGAGCTCAATAAATTATTCTTCAATTGTTCTCCACAATATTTTCTTTTTAGGATAGGAATTTCTCATGTAAAAATAAGTAATCCCCTAGGTGTAGTGTTGGTTAAACTTCTAATGCCCTCTGAAAGCCTTGGAAAATCAACCATTTGTAATTGCATGCGATCGTGGTTTGTAATTAAAACTTACTTGTTGTTCTAATAAACCTGGTTGGGGATAAAAATGGTGGGTTGTGGTTGTGATGGTTCACGTTAAAGCCACTTGGAACAGGGTGGCATGATAGCTCCACTGCTCTCTACTATTTTTGTTTAGGCATGTCCTCCCTCCGAGATCACCATTGGTGCACCTACCTAAATCTTGGTTTCAAGTCTGTATGGATGCCCCTTTGTCTCTGTAGGTTCCTTTTCTCGTTTTTTTGCATTACCTCCAGTCAGAACATCAGAACTAATTGTAGCCCGAATTCTTTTAGGCTAGGAGGCCCCAAAAGAACTGTTTTGCAAATCCCTCCCTAAATGCTTTCTTTAGTGTTTAGCGACTCCCTAGTTGGATCTCTCCGGTTCTGAGAGGTAGTGAATAAATGATTTTCTTGCCAGTATAATGTTGACTCCATCCCTTTAGTCATTTGTCCTTCCTTCGCCATCTTTGCACTCTCCCCCGCATCTTTCCCTACTGCTAACTCCGTCTTATAACTATCTCATTTGTATTTACCTTAGTTGCATCATGGAAAACATTCATGAATATCGATGATATGTCAAAACCGAAAGCTCAGAGCAGCACCCTAAGCACGAAACCTCACATTGCTTACACAACTTGTTAGCTACAAAAGACTATTAGCGGCGAGTGCAGTGAGAATATTTGTATGATTTGCATACTGCTTTAACAGACCATAAATTAGGTCCTGTGAAAGTCCTCCATTATACGTTGCAAATCTGGGTAAAAAGAATAAGGCCATCACCTTACTCGAACCAAACAATGAACAAACTTTTCCCAAATATGACGAGTATATCTCGTTTCACCCTATGTGTTCCCCATCTTTCATCCATCAAGCATGCAAGATTTAAGGGAATGTTTCACCTTGATCTTGTAAAATATTTCATCAATGGCAACGAGGCTTTTACTAAGTCAGATGTCCACATCTTCAGACTATTCAGAATAAGCTCCATTTTGTCATATTTAAGAATGAGGAGCAATTACAATAATGCAAGCAGATTAGTTATGGATTTGAAGTTTCGTGGATAACCAGTCTGAAATAAAAACCGCCATCGAAGATAGCTTCCTATGCAAAATTGTAAAGGTGCATATTGCTGTTGGATGACATCCTGATGTTGCCACGTTGTTTATTTATTTTGTTTGGCAAACCAGAACCGATATTGGCTTGTGAAAAATTTGAATGAATCAGTGTATCCTTTTTCAGTAGCCTCGGACTGATCCATCTGACCAAAATTGATCTCTTCTACCCTTCAATGGACCAAACTTTTAAATATCAAAAAAGCCAAAGGTGGTAATCAGTAAAGTCTTAATTAAAGAACCTATGACCCATTGAGCTTATAGACTCGTTAGCTCGGTTAAAATTTAATCCTCATTATTGTAGTTATATATTTTATTTTTTCAATGATCATCACTTTTTTAAAAAATGAGTGTGATGTCAAGCATTTGTAAGACTATAATATTAATATAAAGAATTTCGATCTAAAGTATCACGAATAGTGAGCCATATAAACTTATTCCCTAAGAAGAAGGATAATAATAGTGCCCTAAAGGAATATATTTCCCCGGGATTTAAATAGTGAAAATGAAAGGGAAAATGGTCTAGCCAGACTCTTTAAACTAATTCGTTCACAGAGTCTGATATTTTAATATGAACTAGAATGGTATAATAATCTAAAGACACAGATTTGATTATTCATGACCAATGTCCTGGGAATGCATTCCCAACTTTTGGAAGATTTCCCATTAAAATTCTACCATAACCTGACCCATTTTCAACTCAAGATGTTATAAGCGGCCATAAGAAGAATCGCTTAATTAAAAATTGCCCGCCATTATTAGGAAACAAGTGTATAGGCCACATGGGCAATTTTACCTCCCATGTGAAACCAGTTTTGGCCTACATATTCCAGGAAGTTAAGAGAGTTTATATAATAACCTGCTAAATTATCAAAGGATATTGTGTTTTAACAGACTTCTTTTCTTAATGGTAGATGTTTTTGGCGATGAAGAAGCCAGATTCCAATAGGAGTTATAACAAACGTAATTTGGATGGTTCCGCTAATTGGATCTTTCTAAAGTGTTCTTACCCGCCCTGGAACAATGATAATTTGAGAGTCACATAAGTCAATCCGCGACAACGCATTTGTTTTCTACCAGAGTTAAATTAAAAGAGCACATTCACCAACAGCAAACCAACGTTAGTGACTAGGGAAGGTTAAAGCCTGAAGGTAATGGGATACGTTCTCAATAGAGAGAAATAAATACGAGCGACCTCTCTGAACAAGTGGGAACCATTTCCTTTTGGAAAGTGCCCTTATAAATTATATGGTGTGGTTTTAAACCTACTCAGTCATAACGTACCTCATGGATCCAATCCTCCGAGTATCCCTGGAGTTTATATTTTGGAAAGATTCTAATTTTTTTTGGCACAAATAAGTTAATTTCTTGCTGCTAGTAATGGTGTTGCAAAGTTCCTCTTCTGACCCGAAGACAAGTATTAGCCAAATGGGATTAACTTGTTTTATCAGATAGATAGATGATTGTACTTTTTTGCAAAAAAAAAATGGGGCACTTGGCTACCTATATGCAGAGGGAGTTTTTTTCTCGTGGAACTGACCTTGTTCTGGAGCTCAGAAGGTTCTTATTCCTTATTTATCTTGCAGAGTATCAGCCCTTAATCAGCAACGCTGGCTCCATTACAGGCAGTCCTTGACTTACGACCACAATTGAACCCAACATTGATGTTGCTAAGGGAGACATTTCTGAAATGAACTTGGCCTCATTGTATGACCTTTCTTGCCACAATGGTTAAGCGAATCACCGCAGTTGTTAAATCAGCAACACGGTTGTTCAACGAATCTGGCTTCCCCATTGACATTGCTTGCCAGAAGGTCACAAAAGTGGATCACAGGAGCTCCCTGGGAGGTTGCCACCATCATAAATGGGAATCAGTTGTCAAGCATCTGAATGTAAACCACATGACCACTTCTAAGTGAAAAATGGGTCGTCTCACTTCTTTCAGGGTGTTGTAACTTTGAACGGTACACTAAACAAACTGTTGTACCCCGATGAGGAATGCAAAGGAGTGCTTGGAAAAGAAAAGAAACGTGCAATGCGCCCAGTGCTAAACTAACCCTTTTCTCATCGGAAAACAATGAACATGAAAGGAGAAGCGTGGATCGAAGACTTTGCTTTTCCCAAAAGAAATGATTGATGGGAGCTAAGCAGGTTTTCCCTCCGTGACCCAGCACCCCTGATGGGGTCCATTAACACCCCCGACCCTGCCCCAGACTAGGTTTGCCAACCTCCTGGATTGCAGCAACGCCACAGATGTTGGCTTATTGAGTTTTTCTTTCTCCTGGGCGCTCCTGGTGACACCCATCATCTGCGGAGATACCTTCTGCCTCCTCGTGTGCCCCCTCAGCAATTTCATCCGGTGTCTTTCAGAAGCAGCTTCTTTGTTTTGACAAGCCGCTAAATGAATTATAAATCAAAGGCGAGTTTGAGGGGAGCGGCCTCCGCGGCTCCATTACGGGCAACCAGGCACAATCTCGGCTTGGCGCACGCTATTAACTCGCTATTCACTCGGGGTCCCCAACTGCTTAAATGGCTTGAATTATCTCAGGCCTCTTGTCTCTGCTGCCCCCCCCCCCATCCCTTCGGCAATTACCGGCAGTCAGGCCACGGTTTGAAAAGAGCCGGCTTGTTTTGAGAGGGCAAACCAGGGAGCCTACTGTAAGGTATCCAGATGCAAACAGGAGGAATTTAACTTAGGGGTGGGATAGATAGAAATCTTTATTGGCCAAGTGTGATTGGACACACAAGGAATTTGTCTTGGTGCAAATGCTCTCAGTCCATAGAAGGCAGGTGGGTAGTCATTGTTTTTTCTGCAGTCCTAATTATCCTCTGGAGTCTGTGTCTGTCCTGTTGGGTTGCAAAGCCAAACCAGACAGTTATTTGGTCCACATTGCGCCTGGTTTCTCACTGAACAACGCCTGGGCAATCAGAAATACTCTCAGAAATGCTCCTTAACAGCTTCACCGGGTTGTTTTATTGTTATAAAACAAATATTGATTTATTATCTTTCCTTTCGGGAGCGGAGCAGATTCCACTATGTTTCTTTGTACTTAATTTATATGGGAATCCCTGTCTTGTATTTCCTTTGGGAGCTCAGAAGGTGCTCCTTCCTCCAATCTCTCTCTTCCTTATCTGGATTGCAACCCCTTCCTCTCCACACCCCACCATGGATTCACATCAGATCATGCAGCTGACTAAGCTGGAATACGATGGGAAATTTGTAATTCTCCCTGTGAATCAGGCCCTGACCCCAAAGATTTAATACAGTTTCTTTGCTGAGACAGGGCACATTCTATAAACAAAGCCATTGTGTTTTGTTAATCTAGGTCAGGGGTCTCCAACCTTGGCAACTTTAAGACTTGTGGACTCCAACTCCCAGAATTCTTCTGCCAGATGGCTAGTGGAGGAAGTCTGGGAGTTGAAGTCCACAAGTCTTAAAGTTGTCAACTTTGGAGACCCCCTTGCTCTAGAAACAGGGGTGTCAAGGTCATGGCCCGAGGGCGGATGTGTCATGTGCTGGCCATGCCCACCCCCCTTTTGGCGAAGGGGAGAAAAGTTGCAGTATGTCACATGACAACAACATGATGCTGCAAGTTTGACACCCTTGCTCTAGAACATCAGCGTGGTATTTCCCTCCAAATGACAACCTTTTGAGGTAGGCTTTGGTTGAGACAAGGACTGGCTCACAGTTATCCAGTCATTTGCAGGGATGAATTGGGATCATTTAAATCTGTCCATTTCTGGTCCAGCACTAACCACTACACCACACTGGAGGTTTTTTTTTTTTTTGGAGTTAAGTATGCTTTTGATGAATTCATGGACGAAATTATACTGTTCTGTGTCTGGGTTTGGTTTAGTATGTGTACTTCATGAACTCAGCCATGGTGGTGTGTTAACCATGGTTTAAGTAAACCAAGTCCGACTGATGGTAGCTTGTTGAAGAAGCTGTGGTTAAAAGAAAACCATGGCATAGTTTGTGATGCTTTTAGCATATACAGATATAATAGATCAACAGTTCTTAAATACTGAAATACAGATGAGAAGGTAGTTATCTCTTCATTTTTTTTTTTAAAAAAAGTACCATTACCATAATGACAAAGTTTTCAGTTCAAAATATATATCTACCTCTAAATGCATTATTGAGCTAGCTAGAGTGTGTTCAAAAATAGTAATTAAAATAGGAGTTGTCATTTAGATCCTTGGTGGCTGTTTTTTTTTTAAAAGTACAAAATAACATCAGAAAATCTGGATTGATGCTCAACCAAGCAAAATCCGAGACTGTTTTCTTTTCTTTTTTAAAATTCAAATAGCATTTTTAAATAGCCCTGTTTTTGTTTTTGTGATTATTGTTTTTCTGCATTTAAAGGCAAACCTTTTGTCTGAGCAGAACCTGTTTGGCACAACATTTTTGAAATGGGAGTAAAGCTGTTTGCTGATATGGGTTGGGAATGGCTTTTGATTTTTAGTTTTCTGTCTCACTCTGTGCCCTTTGTTTTTAACCCTTGGAGACTGTCCACTTTAAAGAAAAGCTGCTCAGAAGGAAACTGTTCTATTTTAATTCTACTCTATTCTACTCTTCATTCCAATACATTCTGATCTATTCTATTCTATTCTGTTCTGTTCTGTTCTGTTCTATTTGATTCGATTCTATATGCTATTCCATTCTATTCCATTCTATTCTATTCTATATTCTATTCTATTCTAATTCTAGTTCTAATTCTATTCTATTCTATTCTATATTCTATTCTATTCTAATTCTATTCTATTTGCACCAAGACAAATTCCTTGTGGGTCCAATCACACTTGCCCAATAAAGAATTATATTCTATTTTGATCATATGGCCATGGGAATGCTGCAACAATCGTAAGTAGGGTGGGGTGGGAAACAATCATGTCACTTTTTTCATGGCCGTTGTAACTTCGAACGGTCAATAAACAAACTCTCCTAAATTGAGGACTGGCTGAATTTAGGGGTAAGAAGATCCCTGCAGAATCAAGAATTTGTGCTTTGTAGCCATCTCCAATCCTTGAGAAGATGCATTAAGTTTGAATTCCCAGAATCCCCACCTACCAACTGGGGGGTTCTGGGTACGTGCTAGAAGAAAAGAGGGCAGGGATGATGTCTGGTGATTGGCAACCCTGATTCCTGATTCCCTTGCTTGTGTTTTTCCCACAGCTGGTGCTGTTTTCCGGGAAACTGAACACCATTGCTGCTGTAGTCACCATCTTCTTCCTCCTGGTTTACGCTACGGTGGATTTGGCCTGCCTGGCGCTCGAGTGGGCCTCTGCCCCGAACTTCAGGTATGTTGGAAGAAGGGGAAAGTAGGAAATCTGCAAAGCATGGAATTCATTTATATATACAGGCCCGGTACCACTGCACTTACAGATGCAAAGAGGATGTAAACGTAAAAAAAAGCTTGCATCCCGTTGGAAAACGCTAATGATCCGTTGTGTACCATTGCATACGTTGTTTCATATACTCTATCCATTCAAGCATCCGTCCACTGCGATTTCATGTCCGCGCAAGAAGTTTTGAGCTGCACAAGAACTTTGTGAACGGATGAACTTTCCGCCGTGTACGATGTAAATCCCGATATACGAGCAACAAACGTTCTATGTCCGTTTATCATCCGTTAAATCGTCGCTGTATCCTCTCTGCATCCTCTCTGCATCCTCGCAACTCACATCCGCTGCAGCTGAAACGGAAAGAGGAGGAAAGAAAAGGTACAGGGAACGTTATACATCATGAGTAGCACAGAAATAGAAAGGATGTGCAGTGAACGGTTTGCATCCGATATCCATCCACGCGGCATCCCTTTCTTTCCTTTAGGCGTCCGTGATGCATCCGCTTCATCCACTATGCGTCCGCTTCGAAATTATCCCCCGTAACCCCTTCGGAGGTGTCATGCGCTTTCATCCGCTAGGCTTCCTATGAACATCCGCTTAACCATCCCCACTACATACTACCCACGTCCGTTCTTTTCCGTTCTATTTATGCAAATTTTCACCACTTTTTGGAGCGGGTGACAACGGATGGAGCCACCCCCGAAATTTTGCTGTGTCCTTTATGCATACGTTTTGTGTCCGTCGGCCAGTGGGACCGGGCCTTTAAATTAAATAATGCCCCCTCCATCAAGGGCTTGCTGGCTGCTGGGCTGTGGCTCAAGTCAAAAGCCCCATAGCTCTGCCAATTTTGAGGACCTTTTTGAAAAGGGTCTCCTGCTTGAGAAGAGGGGTGGACTAGATGACCTCTGAGGTTTCTTCTAACTCGTTCTTCCTGTGAGGGTCTCTTGCTTGAGAAGGAGGCTAGACTGGATGGCCTCCAAGGTCCCTTTCAACTCTTGTCATTCTGTAAAGGTCTCCTGCTTGAGCAGGGGTTTGGACTGGATGACCTCTGAGATCCCTTCCAACTAGGATTGTATGAGCGATCCACGTTTCCTTTCATCATACTAAAGGGAACAGCTGGGCAAAGAACGATGAGTGGAATTGGTGAAGAGAACAAGAGACGTTGGTGTCTTTTTAAAAAATTGGCCATCCTTATTAATCTTGAAAGGTTTATTTGCTTTTTCAATGCAGCGTCACCCACAACTCCTCTTCCCTTAATGCCCTTCTGCAAGATTTCCCTCTCCTCTTTTCCCACTTTCTTTAATTTAAAGACAAGGCATCATTAATAGGAACAAAAGGATGAAGTGAAAATGAACTAAAGAAGAGGTTACCTTAAAACACACACACACACACCCCTGTCTGGGGGGGCTATGAAAAAGGCAGTGATTGCTCTAAAGATCATTTCAGAAAATTCCTCCCCCCCCCCCNCACCCCTGTCTGGGGGGGCTATGAAAAAGGCAGTGATTGCTCTAAAGATCATTTCAGAAAATTCCTCCCCCCCCCCTCCATATTAAGTGGAAATTTCTTCCTCTGGTCTAATGCACTCCTTCATGGCAGCTAAATTGAGCGGTTTTTTAAATCCAATTGCAGAGAGTCTGGGTTTTTGCCTTTGCTTTCCAGGGTTGTAGAAAAGGGAGGTTTGGGGAGGAAGGGCTGCTTTTACTAAATCACATCCTTTTGCAAATTCCACAAAGTTGGACGAAGGGTGGGGTTTTTTTCCCCCAGGGTCGGTCCTCCTGTCCACCTCTCTGATTCTGGGGTGTTTTGATAATTGGGGGGAATTATTCTGGTTTTGGAGAGAAGCTGGATCCTTTTTGCCCGCAAGGAAATACACCTTGATGACGGGCTGATCTAAGAATTTAAAGTTAAACTAGCCAACTCTTAATCAACATTGCAGGTTTTTAACACATTAGAATTTGTTAATTGATTAGATGTTTGTTATCTGTCTTGTATATGGTCTGCGTCATCAACCTCCTCTTCCCCTCTTTCTCTTCCCTCTTCCCTTCCTTCTTCTTCCCCTTTCTTCCTGTTCTCCTTCCATTCTCTCTTCCTCTTTCCTTCTTCCTCTGCCTCTTTCTCTTCTTTTTCTCTAACCCTTTCTACCTGTTCCCCTTCTCTCCTTCTTCCCTCCCTCTCTCACTCCCTTCATCTTTTCCTTCCTTCCTTCCTTCCCTCCTTCCCTCTGTCTTCCTTTGCCTCTTCCTTTTCTCTTACCCTTCTTGTTCCCCTTCTCTCTCCATTCTTCCTCCCTCCCTCCCTGCCTTTATCTTTTCCTTCCTCCATCTCTCCCCCTCTTTTTCTTCCTCTTCTTTCTTTTCTCTTCCTCTTTCTTCCTGTTCTCTTTCCTTTCTTTCCTTCCTCCTCCCTCTCTTCCTCTTTCCTCCTTCCCCTCCCTCTTTCTTCCTGTTCTCTTTCCTTTCCTTCTTTCCTCCCTCCCTCTCTTCCTCTTCCTCCCTTCCTTTCTCTTACTCTTTGTTCCTGTTCTCCTTCTTTCCTCCCCACCTTTCTACCTTCCTTCCTTCCCCCCACATCTCTCTATTCCACCCCATGTCTCTGAAGAAGAGCAGTTCCCCCAAACCTATGCATTTCAGTACAGTTTCTTAGTTAAAAAGGAGCTGCCACAGTCCTCCTGAAGATGTTGGTAGCAATCTTCACTTAAACAGGGCACAATCGTGCCATGAAAGAGAGCAGCTGCTCCCAAAAGGATGGCAAGGACCCCAAGGAGACCCCACAATTCAGTTGTTTGGGACTGGCAAGCTGGGAATCGGGGTGTTAATTGGATCGGGAGCCCCTGATCAACCAGAGCTAATTAAAGGACTAATTAACACAGTGTTTCTCAGCCCTCTGCAAGTTTTGAGATGTGTGGACTTCTATGCTATGCTGGCTGGGGAATTCTGGGAGTTGAAGTCCACCCATCTTAACATAGTTAAGGTTGAGAAACACGGAATNCCATCTTAACATAGTTAAGGTTGAGAAACACGGAATTGAAAAAAGCCTTTACAGGCTGGCAGATTGGGGAATAATCCAACTTTCCCCCTTTTCTGGCAACTTTGGATGCAGCCAGCTTTTCGCCTGAAACTCAGGGGGTGCCTGGCTCCTTGGCTACCCTTTGCCAAGGGGTCCCTCCTTCCCCCCTCCCCCCAGCCACCCTGGGGGACTCTAGCCATTTTAGTGTCCTGCCTCCCTTTCTTCTTTGGGCCCCACCTGCAAAATGCCCTTTCTTCCCAGGAGTTTAATATATCAGTGGTCGGTGGGTCGTATGTTGAGGATTCCCCCCTCCTTCTCCTTGTTTTTCCCCTCTGCTCTTTGTTAAGTGGGGGGGGGGAGAAGAGAGAGAGAGAGAGAACATCCCCCCCACNGGGGGGGGGGAGAAGAGAGAGAGAGAGAGAACATCCCCCCCACACACCGATGATCAATTTTTCCTCCAGCTAATCCCATCAAGGCAGCGCATCGGCTGTGTAATAAGCATTTATGATCCTGTTTAAAAAGCTTTCACCCTTGAGCAAATACCCAGTTTTTTTTAAATTTAAAAAAAAATCAAGAAGAAGGGGGGGGGAGAGGAAAACACACACAAACACAAACACACCCCCCCCTCAGTGGCATCCAGCTCTTTGCAGTGAATNAGAGGAAAACACACACAAACACAAACACACCCCCCCCTCAGTGGCATCCAGCTCTTTGCAGTGAATTTATGGGACGAGGCAGCGTGCCAAGGTTTCTTTTAGATGGAGCGGAGTTTACATTAGTGGTAATTAAACTGAGGGGAGCAGGAGTCAGCTGGGAGGGACAGGGAGGAAAAACCCATGTGCGTCTCCCTGTGTGTGTGTGTTTGTGCATGTAGGAGTGGCATGCCTGGAAAAGCTTTTCCTCTTTTCTTTGTTTTTTTGCGGGATGCACTTGCGCGTGTCGGTGCACAACCAACGCTTGCCGCAGTTCTTTCCAGTTCTTGGAAGGGCGAAGGCAGGGTGTGAAAAATATGGAGCTGGCTTGCAAAGGTTTTAAAAGACAGCATTGGTTTGACCTGGGGCAAACACACAAGTCAGTGCTGGTGGGGTGCTTTTCTTGCACATTTTCAGTTCTTTGTATGTTAAAACAAAGAAAGAAAGAGAGTGAGTGGAAAACCAAGGGTGGCCAGTCCTTTTAAGTTGAATGCCTGCATACAGCAACACAGTATATATGCAAAAGCTTCTGCTTTTAGTTATTTCTCCCCCTCCTCCTCCTCCTCTTCCTCCTCCTCCTCCTCCTCGTGGGATCCCCTCACTTCTCAGCTATGTTCACCCAATTTTAGCTTGATTTCCAAACATTCAGCCAGATTTCAGCTGCTTGGGAGAGTGAGAGGAACAACAACAACAAAAATACCTTTTTGAACTGAACTAAAATATACGAGGTACGGTTGCAGGAATTGGGTCTAGCTAGTCTAGAGAAAAGAAAGACTAGGGGTGACAGGATAGGAGTGTTTCAATATCTTAGAGGCTGTCCCAAAGAAGATTTATTTTCCAAATCCCCTGAAGGCAGGACAAGAAACAATGGATGGAAAGTCATCAAGGAGAGAAGCAACCTGGAGTTAAGGAGAAACTTCCTAACAGTGAGAAGAATTAACCAGTGGAACTGCTTGTCACCAGAAGTTGTGGGCACTTCCATCACTGGAGATTTTTAAGAAGAGACTGGACAGCCATTTGTCTGGAATGGTATAGGGTCTCCCGCTTGAGCAGGGGGTTGGACTAGAAGACCTCCAAGGTCCCTTCCCTGTTATTCTGTTATTCTTCCTCAATCTTTTTCTGGGCACCTCTGACTTCTCAGCTACCTTCACCCAATCTTGATTTGATTTCAAAAGATTCAGCCGGCCGTCTACCCGGAATTCAGCTGCTTGGGAGTATGAGAGGAACAAAAAAAACTTCTTTTCTGAGTTTGCTCAACACAGATAGTCCTCGACTTACAACACTACATTTAGGCATTGGAAAAACCCCAAGTTACGACCGTTTTTCACAGTTACGAACATTGCAGCATCTTCATGGCCACGTGATGAAAATTCAGGAGCGTGGCGACTGACTCATATTTATGACGGTTGCAGTGTTTCTGGGTCTTTTACGGGTTTCTGACAAACTAAGTCCATGGGGAAGCCAGGCTCACTTAATGACCGTGTGACTCCCTGAACAACTGCAGTGATTCCTTTTAAGCCACTGTGGCGAGAAAGGTTATAAAATGACTCGCTTTGCAAATGTTTTCACTTAGCAGCAGAAAATTTGGGCTCCGTTGTGGTCGGAATTTGGGGATTGCCTTATTTATTTGATCAAATTTTGAAGCCACCCATAACTCTCGCAGGGACAGAGGAGGGATGGGGACTCTGAGCAATGTAGAAGTAAATCATTCAAACACAAAACAAAAACGCTGTGTAAAATTGTTGGAAAAAAAATAGCGAGGATGATCAGAAACTGTCAAAAGTTAACTGAAAAGGCAGTAATTTGGTTTAAAAAAACACAAGGAAGATTCACAAGCCTCGGTTTTTATTATTCGGACACTGATGCTTTATTTGAGCACAGCCTGATTAGTATTTTTGGTGTATTCGATCAGCATTTTCTTTAAAGTGTTATCTTCCATTCCAGAATAAAAGCAGACAGGAGCTTTTTATAGGCAAAGGGTTAAATTGTATTTTTCTCTCCGAACTGTCTGCATTGATTATAATATTTGGATCAAAGCAGAGCATCACGTCAGGGCCAGAATACAGATTTTTCTCTCTTTTTTTTTTAAGTGGAAAAGGCGAATGAGGTCATGGAAGGCATGCTGGTTGCTGATTTACGATTTCTGAAAAAGTTACGCCCTGTATTTCTGCCCTCCCCTCCCCCCGAAGTCAAACCACATCAGCTAAGGATAATGGTGTTGAATTAAAAACACTCACCTAAAAACAACTTGGAGCAAAGCAGGAGGTGAAAGAAAGAAAAAAAGGAAGGAAGGAAGGAAAATGCAACAAGAAGCCAGCAAAAATCTATCAGGAATAACATAAAAGAGTTTTGCAGAATTAAAAAAAAAAAAAAAAACAGGTTCAAAAGCGCCAGTGGAATAGTTTTTTCTCAATTTAAGCAGCTTGAAGACATATGTGGACTTCAACTCCCAGAATTCCCCAACCAGCAGAGTAGATTTCAGGCTGAGGAAGGTTTTGTTTTGACCTGGCAGCTCCCCAAACATGACAAACCCTCTGAAATGAACTCAAAAGATTCCTTTATTAGGAGCGCAGGCAGCCCTGGCAAAAAGTTTTAAAAAGTTTCTCTCTCACCGCAATCTAACAAGTCTGTCCAGCCGGGAGATGAATAGTTGCCTTCCACATCTATTCATCTCCACCCACTGGAGAACAGCAGAGGCTCTTCTGTCCCAAGGACCAGCCTATAGATTTCCATTGTTCTCCTCTGTTAGGAATATAAGTCACCTGGCAGATATTTGGGTTAGAAATATATAAACCAGGATAGATTTCAAAACTGTATCTTTCAGAAAATGAAAAAAAGTATAATTGGGTGTGAACTGAACAAACTGAACAAAGAGAGATTTAACCTGGAAATAAGGAGAAAATTTCTGACAGAACAATCAACCCATGGAACAAAAGTTGCCCTCGGAAGTTGTGGGAGTTTCATCCCTGGAGACTTTCAAGAAGAGATTGGACTCCCATCTGTCAGAAATGGTGTATGGTCCCCCTCTTGGGCAGGGGGTTGGACTGGATGACCTACAAGGTCCCTTCCAACTCTGATTATCTCTTATCTGTTATTGTTCTATGTTTACTTCTCTTCTGATCTCTTTCCCTTCCCTTCTGTATCCTTCTGGGATTCTTTTCTTTTTTAATTTCCTGATTTAATGAAGAAATTCAGCCTGGCCTAGTGGCCTCCCCCAGCTCAGTACTGTAGGTAGTCCTCAGCATATGACTGCGACGGAGTCCCAACATTACCATTGCTAAACGACGCAGTTGAGTTTTCAGTGAGTTTTAGCCTCATTTGAAGACCTTTCTTGCCGCACTGGTTCAGTGAATCAATAAATACAGGCAATTGCCAACCGCCTGAATTTTGGTCCCGCGACTACAGGGATGCCACAATACTTGTCAGTCTGAAAAACGGTCACAAGTCACTTTTTTCAATGCCATAAATAAACCTCTTGTAAGTTTGGGGATTGCCTGTTGTGGTTGTTCATTGCAAAGTCGTGTCCGATCCATCGCAACTCCATGGACAACATTCCTCCAGGCCTTCCTGTCCTCTACCATCTTCTGGAGTCCATTTAAGCCTGTGCCACCTTCCCAAACCATAAACACACATTCTACTTTGTGGCTTTCTTGAAGAGAAGGACCAGGGGAGACAGGATAGCATCTTCCAATATTTGAGGGGCTGCCCCAGAGAGGAGGAAAGGATCAAGCTATTCTCCAAGGCACCTGAAGGCCAAACAAGGAATAATGGATGGAAACTGAACAAGGAGAGATTCAACCTGGAAATAAAGGAGAAACTTTCTGACAGTGAGAACAATCAAGCCATGGAACAGAAGTTGCCTTCGGAAGTTGTGGGAGCATCATCAGTTCAGATTTTCAAGAAGAGACTAGACTCCCATCTGTCAGAAATGGTGTAGGGTCTCCTGCTTGGGTAGGAGGTTGGACTAGATGACCTACAAGGTCCCTTCCAACTCTGATTATCTGTTATCTGCTTTTGGAAAAAATTGAATATTATTCCTAACCGACTTGGAAACTCAATTTAAAAAAAAAAAAAAAAGGTGCCCCAAACCTTCCCTCAACTCTTGGTTTGATCCTTCCAAAGCCATTTATTCCCCCTTTTCTGCGCCTGTCCCTGTAATTCCATCCTCCCTCCAGTTTTCCCATCATCAAGGCTTCCTGCACACATGAAATGAAAAGAGATTTTAATTACCTTTCAGCAAAAACAACAATTAGAGGAAATCACAGCGTGGGGGACTCCTCCTTTTATGTGTGGAGCTGAGAGAAGCAGAGAAAAGAGGAGAGGGGCAATGAGCCAGCTCTGTAATACAGCTAGTCTCGACTTAGAGCAGTTCGTTTTGTGACTCAAGAAGAGGTTGGACTCCCATCTGTCAGAAATGGTGTAGGGTCTCCCGCTTGGGCGGGGGGTTGGACTAGATGACCTATAAGGTCCCTTCCCACTCTGATTATCTCTTATCTGACTGTTCCATTTTTCAGTTTCATTGTACACAATGCAGTACAATGCATTGACAATAAATGTTTGATTTGATTTCAAAAGTTACAACCCCATTGGGGGGAAAAATGACTTAACGACCATGATTCAGACTTACAGCTGTTGCTGCCTCTCCTAGGTCACGTGATCAAAAGTCAGCTGTTGGGCCAATGACTCATAGTTAGGACGGTCACAGCATCCCGTGTATATGTGTGTGTGTGTGTGAAGTGATCTGCTTTTGCGACCTTTGCACGAGCAAAGTCATCTGATTCACTTAAGAACCGTTGTTGCTTAACTGAATAACCGACCGCAATCGATTCACTTCACCATGGGCAGAAATGTCATAAAACGGGGTGAAATGCAAAATGTCTCGCTTAGTGACAGAAATGTTGGGTTCCATTCTGGTTGTAAGTCGAGGACTACCTGTACATATGTGTACACACACATGTCAATTATTAAAAACCCATCACAAAATCCTTTTAACCTGCTTACAGGGTCCCCTTTGCCTCCCATACATTCATTTTTGGCGATTTTTCAAGAACGCTGGCTTTAAAAAGCCTTTCATTCAGGTTGATGGTTTTCCTGTCGGAATTTATCCCTCTGCTTCCCCCAAACTCGAAGTAAGGACCTTTCTGAGTTTTTCTTTTTCTTTTTTTCCCCTTTCTTTCTTGGGGACAGCCAAAGAATTTATGTGACAGGGGAGCTGCTAAAAGGGAGACAGAATTCAGCCTGACGGCCGAGGCTGTCTCATTTTTTAGCACGCAACTTGTCTGAATGGATTGCTAAGCATAGCACCATTTCCTAGTCATTGCTTTCAAGCGAGAGATCCAGCGTAGCATAGGATGGGGAATTCAGGGAGTTGGAAGTTCACCCCTTTTCAAAGGGCCCGGTTGGGGGGGAGAGAGAGAGAGAGAGAGAGAGAGAGAGAGAGNTTGGGGGGAGAGAGAGAGAGAGAGAGAGAGAGAGAGAGAAAACGAACGAACGAACCACGGATGTAATCCCTTCTCTCCCTCTTTATCTCCCTTGTCTGTCGCATGAATGCAAAAACTGCAAACAAGGATGTCAAAAGCAATGCTCGGAACGTGGATTTTGCACATGAACATCAGCAAAAGGCAAAATTTTCTTGGGTGAGGAGAGATTTTTCTCCTTTGCATTTTTCCAGGCAACTGTGTGTGTGTGTCTGTGTTTGCGAGGGAGAATTACACATTGGGGAAACCTTTGCATCCCTCCCTGGGCAGCTGAAAAAGTGAAGAGGGTTTGTGTCTATAAGGATGCCTTGCGCAGCTCCACACACATACACGCACCACACCGTGTCAGGAGCTGAGCTGAGCACGCTTCACGTCATAGGATCCAATCTTGGCCGCTTGGCCCAGTGCCCACCATTACAACATCTTGCAGGGGTGGCTAGAGGGAGTTTCGCCAGCACCTTGTTCCCCCCTTCTCTGGTCCTTGCGGATGGGAATTGCCTTGCGGGGGAATTGGAGTCCCTTACCGTTTCCCGCCCGCCCACTTCAAGGGTCGCCGTCGTGCATATCGAGAGAGTCACCCTAAAATATGACCAGCTCCTTCTGAATGGAGTCAGAGAGGCAATCTTGGTTTAATTTCCTTTTATACAAACATTAGGGAGAAGTTGGGGGGGAGGACTTGTTTATTTATTTGTTGGTTTGTATCCGACCTTTATTATTTGTTTACAAATAGTTCAAGGCAGTGAGGGTAACACACCTTTCTCTTCCTCTTTTCCCCAGATCA
The DNA here is from genome assembly GCA_004320025.1 of Laticauda laticaudata. Taxonomy (NCBI): domain Eukaryota; kingdom Metazoa; phylum Chordata; class Lepidosauria; order Squamata; family Elapidae; genus Laticauda; species Laticauda laticaudata. Next base: position 35,988 of record BHFT01029533.1, read on the forward strand.
ACAACTCTGTGAGGTGGGTTGGGCTGAGAGAAGGACTGGCCCAAGGTGACCCAGCTGGTTTTCATGGGAAAGATGGGACTAGAACTCCCAATATCCTGGTGATCGGCCCAAAGTCACCCAGCTGGCTTTTAATGCCTAAAATAGAACTAGAACTCCCAGTCTTCTAGTTGATTGGCCCAAAGTCACCCAGCTGGCTTTCATGGTTAAGGTGGGACTAGAACTCCCTATCTCCTGATGGTTGGCCAAAATTCACCCAGCTGGCATTCATGCCTAAAGCGGGATTAGAATTCCCCGTCTCTTGGTGATTAGCCCGAAGTCTGCCAACTGACTTTCATGTCTAAGACTGGACTAGAACTCCCGCTCTCCCACTTTCTGGACTGATGTCTCAACCATTAGATTAACATAAGCCTCCCAGAAGACTTGCCCAGATTGGCCCCGTATTTATGTTGGCCCCCAGCTCAAGCGACAGGTTTCTGAGCAGTCACAGCGGCTGACTTCACACATTATGCTCTCATGGTTAGGCACGATAACCTGGTTCAAACATTGCGCTGAGCCACCCACGGCCTGCCCCTCTCCCCCCAAGAGCTTCATGCGGTGGGAGAGCAGAGACAGTGTCTGTTCGAGAGCCCCTGATTAGAACGGTTGTCGGAGGTTTTTCGGTGCAATTTGTTGCAGACTCTCCCTGCTCTGCCTGATCACACTCGGACATGCTTGCTTTAGAACTTCAGTCTCACCCAAAAGGACGTGAAAATCTCAGACCCTCACTCACTGGGCAGTGGTAACCTATGAACATTTGGAGCCCGGGGTTGAAATGAGGGGATCCTTGGTGCTCTCTGAGCTTGCTTGTTTTCTTGCAGACATTCCATGACCCAACTAGGGGACATCATCTGGGCTAGAAAAGAGTGGGGTTTGTAGAGAGGAGGAGGAGGAGGAGGAGAACAATGACTCTAGGGTCCTTGGTGCTCCTTGAAGGTGGTGGTTTTATTGTAGGCGTTTTATGACCCAGCTGGGGAACATCATCTGGGCTAGAAAAGAGTGGGGTTTGTGGAGAAGAGGAGGAGGAGGTGGAGGAGGAGGAGGAGGAGAACAATGACTCTAGGGTCCTTGGTGCTCCCTGAAGGTGGTGGTTTTATTGTAGGCATTTTATGACCCAGCTGGGGAACATCATCTGGGCTAGAAAAGAGTGGGGTTTGTGGAGAGGAGGAGGAGGAGGACAACGACACCTCCTCCTCTGGGGTCCTTGGTGCTCCCTGAATGTGGTGCTTTTATTGTAGGCATTTCATGACCCAACGAGGGAACATCATCAGTGCTAGGAAGGAGGGGGCTTGTCCTCATTCTACCAGCACCGATTATGTTACCCAGTTTGGGTCATGAAACGTCTGCAAGAAAAAAAAGCAATCTCAGGGAGCACCAAGGACCCCTCAGTGGTAAAGGAGGGTATTTGTAGCTCAGGGTTGAAATGAGGGGGCTGTGGCATGAACAGAATAACAGAGTTGGAAGGGGCCTTGGAAGTCTTCTCGTTCAACCTCCTGCTCAAGCAGGAAACCTTATACCACTTTCGACAAATGGTTGTCCGAACTCTTCTTAAAAACCTCCACTGCTTGAGCACCCACACCTTCTGTGGTCAAGCTATTCCAATGGTTAATTGTTCTCACTCTCAGGAACTTTCTTCTTAGTTCCAGGTTGCTTCTCTCCTTGAAGAGTTTCCATCCGTTGCTTTTTGTCCTGCCTTCAGCTGCTTTGGAGAGTAGGTTGACCGACCCCTCTCTTCTTTGGGGTAACCTACCTCAGATATTGGAAGATTGCTATAAAGTCACTCCTCATCCTTCTTTTCCTTAAACTAGACCTACCCAATTCTGTGTTATCTGAGCTTGGTTGTTTTCTTGCAAGCATTTCATGACCCAACCAGGTAATATCATCAGTGCTCGAAGGGAGTAGAGTTTCCTTTCTGTTTATACAGAGTGGCTTGCCCTGTTGGTGGAAGCGGTCTTGATGGTTCCTTCATTGATCGGAGTGTTTTGTTGGTTCGGTGGGTTTTGCTCCTTTTTAATATACAGCAGCTTTGCCCTGCAGTCTCGTCCTAGATAAGCAGGGATTAACACCCAGACAAACCATCGAGCAGAAAACCAGACCTTAATCAAGGAACCAACAAGGAGAAAGCCACCCCCCACCAACACTGGTAGGACAAGCCAGAAGTTCCCATTAAAGGGGAGAAGAACTGTTTGTCCACACTAGTAACATAACCAGTGTACTAATGAGAGCAGGGGTGCTTAAATCCAGCCCATGGGGAAATAGAAATATCAAGGGAACGGCCCACGGTGCCTCTGGTGGTAAAAACAGGCCACATGCAGGGGGTGGGTAGACCTTGTTTTCACCCTCCATGGCTGCTTGCAGCATCTGCTGGTTGAAACTGGGTGAGAAATGGGCCCAGAATAGCCCAAAAACGGTCCTAAAAACAGGCCGAAAAGAGGCCCAAAATGGGCTGAAAACTGGCCTAAAGATGGGCCCCAAATAGGCCCCAAATGGGCCAAACAATGGACCCCAAATAGGCCCAATATGGGCCTAAAATGGGCCCAGAATAGGCCAAAATGGGCCTAAAAATGGGCCCCAAATAGACTGAAAATGGGCCTAAAATGGACTGCAAATAGGCTGAAAACAGGCCCCCAATAGACCAAGAACGGGCCTAAAATGGGCCACGTGGCCTCTTTTCAGCCAGCAGAATGCTGTAGGAGGCCAAAAACGAGGCACATGGGGCTGTGTGCGGACCCCCCCCCCAGTGCCCCATTTTGGCCGGCAGGGTGTTGCAAGTGGCATCTGTCCCACTGCCCCCCCCCAAGAGGAGAAGTACAATGCTGATCTGGCTCCCAAAGAAATGCAGTTTGACACCCCTGAATTAGAGCAAATAATCAATAACCTATTCCTGCCTTGCAGAGACCCCCAAATCCATCCTTTATCGGGACAAAATCAGGGCTTCAGCTGCACCCAGCCAGGCACTGGGGCCAAAGAGAATCTATTCATGCTTTGGTTTCAATGCTTGGGATTTGCAATGCAACCTTGCAATTTAGGAAGGCATTTGGGGGTGGGGGGCTCTGCACGGGTGCCGTTTGCTCATATTTTTTCTTGGCCTGCTCCTGCAGCCAGTTTAGGGTTGTGACATGTTTGACAGGGGGTGGGGGCTACAGGAGACGGTGTGGAAAATAAGCTCAAGAGTGAGTCGGGCATTGTGTCCGTAATCCTTCTCCCAGGAGTGGAATTGACAGATGGGGGGGGGGGGAAGCAGAGACCCCCCACTCCTGTTGCCAAGGAAGCTTGGAGCCATTATCCCAGTTGGATGCATTAGCGCTGAGCAACAGAGTTTGGAAGCGATGGGGAGAGAGAAAATTTTGCTGCTTGAGATAGTAATTGTAGCTGTTCGGCCTAGTTAATAGCTGTTATGATTAAGTTCTATTATGGAGTCCTCTCTCTCTCTCTCTCTCTCTCTCTTTCGAATTGGTGAGTGGTTTTTTTTTTCTGTTGGGGAACGCAGCGAGGAAGGGGGGCTCTGACAGCCCTTCACACAGAGCGACAGAGCCCGCTGCTCCGCGGCTACGCCCCCCCGCCCCCAAAAGGAACAAAACACCATCCCATGTAGTAACCCAGAAGTGGTAGCGGCGAGCATTCCCTTGAGTAAGACCAGGATAGGAAAACCTGATGGGAGCCTGCACCCCGGGCCCCCTCCAGTGGGGCACCTCCCTCGAAGAGAGACCCATTGCAAGGACGATCTGTGGGTCACTTCTCTTCCTTCCAGGGATTGGGCTGCTACTGGTTTGCCCCAGTTCGGGCGAACCTGTAGCTAGTTTTATGTCCGGTTTAGCATACCGGTAAATCTGATCCCTGGCTGGCCCCGCCCACCCCTCCCCTCCTAAGAATCCCCACAGAGCCTGTTTGGACGCCAGGTAAGTGCAGGGCACTCATGGAGGCCCGGGAAGGGCGAAAAACACCGGAAACTGGCCCGTTTCCCGTTTCCAGTGGGCTTCCGGAGCCTGGGGGAGGCCGTTTTTGCCCTCCCAGAGGCTCGAGGAAAGCCTCCGGAGCCCAAGGAGGGCGAAAATGTCCGTGGTGCAGGAGGCCGACTAGGCCACACCCACCATGGCCACGCCCACCCAGCACCCAGGCAGAGAACTGGTTGCTGATACTTTTAAAGCCCACCCCTGCTTCCTTCCCACCGTGGGCAGTTGAGTGATTTACAGGAAGTCCTCGATGTACAACCACAACAGAGGCCAAAATTTGCATGGCTAAGCAAGACCGTAGTCCAATGACCTCCACCCCCGTTTTCCAACCTTTCTCGCCACCGCGGTTAAACGAATGCATTCGTGTGTTAAGTTAGTAACACGGCCATGAAGTGAATCTGGTTTCCTCATTGACTTGGTTTGACAGAAGGTCGCAGAAGGGGATTAGGTGACCCCAGGATGCTGGAATCGTCATAAATAGGAGCACAGTGGCCAAGTGTCTGAATCCTGACCACGTCACCCTGGGGATGCTGCAACAGTCGCCGGTGTGGAGAACGGTCCTAAGTGCCTTTTTCCAGGGCTGTTGTAACCTTTGCACGGTCCCTAAATGAATGATTGTCAGTTGAGGGCCATCTAGAATAAGAGGGGATGATCGGCGTGTGTCAGCCTTGCAAAGTAAACTCACCCAGATGAACTCATTCTACTTTATTGTACGGGTGCATTCAAAGAATCTTGCAACTCTGACAGAACACTTCTTACCCTTCCTTGTCTAGTATGTAACGGGGGGCGGGGGGAGACTAGGGGTGACATGATAGCAGTCTTCCATTATTTTAGGGGCTGCCCCAAAGAAGAGGCAGTCAAGCTAGGAGCCTCTGTGGCGCAGTGCAGTACTGCAAGCTACTTCTACTGCAGCCAGCTGCCTACAATTTGGCAGTTCAAATTCCACCAGGCTCAAGGTTGATTCAGCCTTCCATCCTTCTGAGGTCGATAAAATGAGGACCCAAATTGTTGGGGACCATATGCTGACTCTGTAAACCGCTTAGAGAAAGCTGGAAAGCACTGTGAAGCGGCATATCAGTCTAAGTGCTGTTGCTATTCTCCAAAGCACCAGAATGAAGAATAAGAAGGAATGGATAGAAACTAATTTAGGAGAGAAGCAACCCAGAACAAAGGAGAAATTTTCTGACGGAACAATTAACCATTGGGACTACTTGCCTCCAGAAGTTGTGGCTGCTCCAAAACTTTTTAAGAAGAGATTGGACAGCCAATCTCAATTCAGACTAGCACAGGGGCTCTTGCTTGAGCTTGGACTAGAAGGCCTCTAAGGTCCCTTCCCATTCTGTTATTCTGGAAAGGATTCCAGCAAAGCCAGGCCTCTCCCTTCCCTTCTGCACCCAGGCATGCCAGGCCTGAGAAAGCAAATGTTGCTTAATGCACTGAGAAAGCAATCTTGGTGGCTCTCCTGCTTGAGCAGGAGGCTGGACTAGAAGGCCTCCAAGGTCCCTTCCAACTCTGTTATTCTATTAACCTGTCCCCTGTGCCTGCCCAAATTAGACAGGATCTCTTCGGAGCCTCCTGCCCCACCCGCTGTCCAGCTGAGGGCTAAGTTGCCTTTTATCTAACAATTCCCTTGGCTGAATTTCTTCAGTCTCCCAAGGTCATCCTTGCAGTCCCATTACAGAGCATAAGGAATGGAGAAGGCAGTGAAGGGGAAACAAGGCCCTGGATCAGGTCTCTGAGGGGCGTTGGGGGGCAACCTTTACAGCAGCTCTGTGTCCTCGGTTGGAGATATTGTTTGGCATTGATTTATGATCCCTTTGGCTCACTTGTACATCGGGCCACAATGCGGGTAATGAAATGTTTACAGCCTGCGGCTCTTATTTTTTCAATGAAATGAAACACCTCCGATAAGAAGCTGTTTAGAAGCCGTAAATCTCAGGTTGTATCAACTCCCAGCCCATCACTTAAAACGGGTGAATTGCAGGCTCCGGATGGCGGGTCTGACACTGGATTGGACGGCAGATTGATGCAGAGCAAGGTTCTCTCCTCCCATTGGCCAGGCACTGCAGGGACCCTCCCAAGCGCCAAGTCCCCTTGGGCAGATGAGTTGTCGAGCCCCTGCCTATTGGTTAGAGGGCCGAGGATGAGTTGCGAGCTGGCACCCCCGTTGGGTCATGAATTACTCGGAGATGTCTTTTGCTCAGGAGAAGTAAATCTGTTCGGTACATTGTTGCTGAGTTGTGATTATATTGTAAGGCATGCTCTGTAAATCACAGCGAAGGGCCGTGATAAACGGTGCTCAACCACCACCCCGGAAGGAGGCTACCTCAGTTAGGCCGAGGATCTCTGGAGCCTCCATGTGAGCTGGGCAGCCACCATCTCTTCCGCTCTCACTCTATCCTGGCTTTGCAAGGCCACACCTAGAGTACTGCATCCAGTTTTGGTCACCACATTATAAAAAAGATGCTGAGACTCTAGAAAAAAATGCAGAGAAGGGCAACCAGGATGATGAGGGGNGATATTCTACAAAAAGTGCAGAGATGAGCAACCAGGATGATGAGGGGACTGGAGGTTAAAACATATGAAGAACAGTTACAGGAACTGGGCTTGGCTAGTCTAGAGAAGAGAAGAGAAGGACCAGGGCAGACACGATAGCAGTCTTCTAATATTTGAGGAGCCGCCACACAGAGGAAGGGGGTCAAGCTATTCTCCAAGGCACCTGAAGGCCAGGCAAGGAATAATGGATGGAAACTGACCAAGGAGAGATTCAACCTGGAAAAAGGAGAAACTTTCTGACAGTGAGAACAATCAACCATGGAACAGAGGTTGCCTTCAGAAGTAGTGGGAGCTTCATCCCTGGAAGCTTTCAAGAAAAGATTAGACTGCCATTTGTCAGAGATGATGCAGGGTTTCCTGCTTGGGTGGTGGGTTGACCTACAAGGTCCCTTCCAACTCTGTTATTCTGTATTCTATACTCCCTGTCTTGAACACCCCGTCTCTCTGCCTATGTTTCCAGGAGGGTTGTTTCCTCCCGACTCTGGCCACAGCAAGGCTGACCTTATCAGGCTCAGAGGAAGAAGAGCAAGGGCCATGCCATACCTCAGTTTCCTGTGGGTTTCCTCCCTGTGAGGAGCGTAAAGTTTCCTCGTGGGGAATCTGGGAGTTGAATTCCACCCATTTGAAGTCACTCATATTGAGGAGCAGCGAGTGACTCTGGTTGCAACTGATCTCATGCATTTGCATAAAAATAAGGCAGCTGTTGGGAAGAAAAGAGACATTTCTTAAATTGCACCTACATGTAAAATATGCATATCTATAGAGAAAAATCTGCTGGTTGATTTAATCATGGGACAACTTTTTAAATACAGAATAACAGAGCTGGACAGGAAGGTCTTCTACTCCTGCTTGGGCATCCTACCATTCTGGACAAATGTCTAATCTCTTCTTTAAAACCTCCAGTGTTGGAACACTGACAACTTCTGGTGGCAAACTGTTCCATTGGTTAATTGTCCTCACTGTTAGAAAGTTTCTCAATTCCAGGTTGCTTCTCTCCTTGATTAGTTTCCATCCATTGTTTATTACCTTCTGGTGCTTTGGAGAATAGGTTGCAATAGGCCGTGTCTTGTCCAGGAGTATTGAGTGGGGGATTCTGGGAGTTGCAGTCCACAAATCTGAAGTCACTCAGGCTATGAAACAGAGTTAATCTGATTGCAAACTATCCGTTTCTGGTGCATTTGCATAAAAATAAAGGCAGCTGTTGTGAAGAAAGGAGAGGTTTTTGTTAAATTGTGCCTACACACAGAATATGCATATCTATAGAGAAAAAAGCTTTAATCAGGGGGCCGCTTTTTAAATCTTTCAAAGGGATAAATCCGAGGGATGAAAAGAAAAATAACTTTCCAGATGTAGGAGAAAAGCAAGCAGAGCTATGAGGCGGAGTTAAACATGTCATCAGTTTGGAAACCTTGTGTTGCCACAATGTGAGTCCAGCCCCCTTCAATCTGTTGACCCTTTATCTAGTGTCCATTCAGTGCTGACCATTAGTTGACCAGATTGTTGTGTCTGGGCTATAAAAATAAACCTCCTCTGATTGAACTTAACAAATGAATCTGGGTTTTTTTGCACCTGACATTCATCCACATTTATGGCCACTTTTGGCATTCCATGGGCACAATGGCGATAGATTATAATCTTCTTGCAGAAACCAGCAAAAATATTGTAATTACTTCCAGTTTCCAGCAAAAAATGCCCCATAGTGAATAGAACATAGGAATAGAATAGAATACAATGGAATGGAAAGGAAAGGAAAGGAAAGGAAAGGAATAGAATAGAATAGAATAGAATAGAATGAATAGAATAGAAATAGAAAATGAATAGAGTAGAAGAAAATGGAAGAGAATAGAAGAAAATGAATAGAATAGAATAGAGCAGAATAGAAGAAAATGAATAGAAGAGAAAAATGAATAGAACAGAATAGAATAGAATAGAATAGAATAGAATGAATAGAATAGAATAGAAATAGAAAATGAATAGTGTAGAAGAAAATGGAATAGAAGAAAATGAATAGAACAGAAAAATGAATAGAATAGAATAGAATAGAATAGAATAGAATAGAATAGAATAGAATAGAATAGAAGAAAATGTCAGCATCCTGGACCAATCTTGCAATCTAGAGCAGGGTCTCCAGCCTTGGCAAATTTAAGCACAAGTCTTAAAGTTCAGCTTCCAGAAGTCTACAGATCTGATAAAGAATTCTGAGCATTAAAGTCTGCACATCTTAAAGGGAATTCTGGGATTTGAAGTCTACACATCTGATAAAGATTTCTGGGAACTGAAGTTCACACTTCTTAAAAGGGAATTCTGAGAGGCGAAGTCCACGTTTTAGAGTTGTCAAGTTTGAAAAACACAGCTCTAGTGAATGCCCCCAGATGTACTGGACAACATGTCCCATCTTCCCCATCTGTAGCTGAGCATTACAATTCCACAAGGAAAGCCTGGAAGGCATCGTGTCTGAATTTGGGCATGTCAGAAGAATTGGGATGGGGGGGTGGGGGGACCAGTTTGCAATTTGTAATCGCTCATTGGTAATTTGCATGCCGGCTGGGAAATTGACGTCCACCCATCTTAAAATGGCTAAAGTTGAGAAATGTTGCTCTGGAGCCACTATGGCCTCTTGGTGACCTGTGGACTTCAACTCCCAGAATTCCTGAGCCAGCATGATATAATCAATCAATCGATTGTCCTCTGGAGTGAGATATGGGCTAATTTCCAAGTGAGGCTCACCTGATGTACTTTTGAGCCAACTTGGCATCTGTACCTACCTACCTACCTCTCCTGCCACTCACATCAGTCCAATCTTTTTAGAAGGTTCTGTTCCTACAAATACCTCATAAAGCAGGGGTACAGCCCCTTTTACCAACTGTGGACTTCAACTCCCAGAATTCCTCAGTCAGCCAGGCTGACTCTGAGGTGTCATGCTTGCTCAGGAATTCTGGGAATTGAAGTCCACAGGTTAAAAATGGGGGCCATGATTGCTCACCCTTGCCATTGAAATGTCCTTTGTTACATTTAAAAATTAAACAATGGTTGCAAGAGATTATCAATGAACCAATAGAACTAGAACTGGAATTATTTTGATTGGAGATATTCAAAAAGAAACATGGGAGAAATGTAAAATGTATAGCACAACATATTCTAACTGCAGCCAGAACTGCTTATGCCTAATGTTGGAAACATACATGTATACCACAAGATGAATTAACAATTCAAAAAATAATGACTTGTGATATGGATAAATTAACACTGATGTTATAAGAGAAAGAGGAGACTGAGTATTATAAGACTTGGGAAAAATGGTATGACTCGATTGAACAAAGATAGATAAATTAATGATAAGCAACATATAAACTAATGTTTACATTTGCATAAATTGTATATATTTGTAAATAATCCACAAAATAGAAGTATAAGATGAATGCCACACACTGTTGAAGTTAAGATATTTGTACTCTTTGTTTTATTAAAGTTTCAAAAGATAATAAAGGTTTTTTATAAAGAAATTTCTCTTGTTACCAGTAGTGGGATTCAAATAATTTAACAACCGGTTCTCTGTCCTAATGATTTGTTCCAACAACCAGTTCATCAAACAGCTCAGAAAGTTAACAACCGGTTCCTTTGAACCAGTGCGAACTGGCTGAATCCCACCACTGCTTGTTACTTACAAAATTTGTGGCTTTGAACCACAGAATTTTTCAACATGTGCCAGGCCAATTAAGCTGCTACTCCACTTTGTCATGGTGGTATACAGGTAGTCCTCAATTTATGACAATGGAGCCCAAAATTTCTGTTGCTAAGCAAGGCAATTGCTAAGGGAGGTTTGCCCTACCTTATGTCTGAATTTTTAGATCATGTGACCAGGGAGATGCTGCAACAGTCATAAGTGTGAATAACAGTCCTAACTTATATATTTACGGTGCCACTGAAGCTTTGAATGGTCACTAAACAAATCATTGTGGGGTTGCTTCATACGGCCATTCTGTCATGCCTCAATTTAGAACCGTAAATTGAGCCTGGAGTTACGCCTGTAAGTCATGCTGGTAATTAAGTGGTTCCCCACAAGATCGCATCCGATTTTGACATTTTTGGCGAGTGTTAAGCAAACACAGTGGTCCTGAAATGATGGCGGGCTTTGTTCAGCGAAAGCCATGGTCACTAAGTGAATCCATTATTAGTAATGGGTGTTTTTGGTGGGGTTTTTTGGCCATAAAGCAGAAGTAAATGTCAATTTCTGGTCAAAAACATTGTGCATTGCGATCACATGACTAGGAACGCTGCAAATGGCTGTCTGTGTAAAATCTGATCGTGTGATGGTAGAAGTGGGGTGGCCATCACAATTTTGAATCTGGATTGTAAGCAGGGTGTCAACTCATAAAACATTCCTATGCCTGTTTTAGTAGTTGCCATTAAAACAAAAGGAACCGATAGCGGGGGAAGATTTTGTGAGGAGAATGAATAGCTTATTTTTACATCAGATGGGCTAATCAAGTAAGGGAAAGCTCTAAATAAGTGCGTCAATCATACACACTGGGTAGAGTAGGAACGTCCAGTCCAATTGCCTTATAGCAAGATTCCATGCAGAAAATCCAACCAAGCCTAGGGAGGGTTCACAACCCTAAATTCTATACCTGTACTCAATTTATATAGGTCGTTTTATGTAAGTCACCTTCAAGAAGTGAGAGGAGCCGAATGTCAACTCATAAAACATTTCTATGCCTGTTTTAGTAGTTGGCATAAAAAAAAGCGGGGGGGAATCTGGAAGAGCAGTGCAGCAGTTTGAAAGCTGAAGTACACTCCAACTCTTTATCTTTAAAGATTGTGACTAAAATACCAGAGCTTTTGCTTCGAATATATTTAATTGGAGAACGTGATTGATGAAACCCAGCCTGTGAACGTGCTCAGTTGGAGAATCTGATTTATGACACACCCAGGGGGGAAACAAGAGTCACGGGGAACTGTGAATGATGTATGCCAGAGTTGGCGTCAAACAGGGCAGTGCCAGTATGTCGCCTCTAATAAATCCTTTGAAGTTTTTTGAAGTTTGGCTCGAGAATCATGATTTAATTAAAGTAATTGCTGGAATCCTGACACAGGGGTGGGATTCTGCCAGTTTGGACCAGTTCAGGTGAACCTCTAGGCTTCAAAGATCAGCTGGGAGTGAACTGATTCACTCCGATGATCATGTGGGCTCGCCTGCCTGCCTGGGCACTGTACTGACCTTTATCATCCCAGATGATTGGCGCAGAAGAGCAGATTGCTGCTCCGCGGCTGTGTTACTCCCCCGAAGTAACATAGCAGGTAAGGATTTTTGCATTGCTGTTCATACACACGCAAGCAAAGCACGCGATCACCGAACCGGTTGTTATACTGGCAGCATCCCACTCTTGGTTGTAAATGGCCCTGGGCAGATCCATAATGACTTCAAATAGTCACTAAGTGACCTATTGTAAGTCAAAAAGTATCTGTAATCTCCCTCATAGAGCCCTGTTTGCAATGCTTCTCTTTCAAAGTTTGTTTGTTTCCCCTAAAATTATGACATGTAATCAAAAGATAGATTATTTTGCCCCCCACCCCAGCTTCTGTAAAAAAAAAAAAAAAACACAATGGAAGCAGATTTTAAAAGGATTCCAGGAATTTATTTCGTTGCTGTTTTCCACTTTTTCTTTATTAGAATTTCAGGGATGGGGGTGGGGAGAGCCAAGAGAAGACAGTATCATTCTTAGAGAGCACTCAGACTCTCCAAACTCATGTGGGCAGACCAAGAAATTGTTAAAAAAATACACATACCACACACATACACACACACAAAACTGATTTAAGTTGTAGCTTGGCAAGAGGTGGAGAAGTGGAATTTGAAAAAAGAGTAATGCAACTCCATCACAGACATCACAAACTTCCTTCGCTACCGCAACGGAGAATCTTCCAGCCAGCGGATGTAGGAGCCACAGATGAGAGTCACAGATGGGAAACGTGAGCCTCTAAGGCTGAGCAAGAGATTATTTACACCAAAATGGAGCGCCCCGCGGGCCAGATACAACAAAGGAGAGGCTCTGCTCAGGTGGGCCACAAATTCAAACAACCACCCTCACACACACAAACACACACAAATTCATCTAAGAAGATGGAAAGATTGCTGGTTCATACTTCCAAGTATTTATGGCTCCCCTCTGGAAACAGCGGAGACTCCGCCAACCAGCTTGAGTAAAAACCAGGTGCCCACAACGAGGTCAAAAAAGTCAAGATGGTGGCTACGGTCTGCAAGCCAAGCTCTATCATTTTTAATTATTTTCTTAATGTGGGCTGAGGCTTACAAGGCTGCAGCCGCCATCTTGGCTTTGCGCCCTCCCTCCCCTCTTGTTAAAAAAAAAAACCCTCTTGGAGATCGAAGAAGCGACATCTGCCAAAATTAAAATTAAAATAAGTCTTGGTTCTTTTCCCAGGGAGTCAGTTCGGGATATCTGCTAATATTAGTTGGGGGGGGTTGGGGGGGGAGCAAATAGGCAGGATTTGTAACTGGAAGCCAGGCCTGGTCATTCTTCACCATCGGGCCTCTTCAGCATCGCGCTGTATTTTGTGGTCCCGTTGTCGGCTCGCAGAACCACGTCCACCAAGGCGAATATTGAGATGACCTTGAGAGGGAGAGAGAAGCCAAGCAAAAGTTAGTCGGATCTCTGGATCGCAATGCTTGTCAGATCTCAGAATTTTGCCCCGAAAGCCACGTCTATTATTGCTACAGGTAATCAGATACAGGTACAGATTAACAGAGTTGGAAGGGAACTTGGAGGTCATCTAGTCCAACCCTCCCCCAAATAGAAGATCCTACACCATTTTTGACAGATGGCAGTCCAGGGTCTTCTTGGAAGCCTCCAGAAATGAAGCTCCCACAACTTCTGAAGGCAACTTCTATTCCATGGGTTGATGGTTCTCCCTATCAGAAAATTTATCCTTATTTCTAGGTTAAATCTCTCCTTATTCAGTTTCCTTCCATTATTCCTTGTCTGGCCTTCAGGTGCTTTAGAAAATAGCTTGACCCCCTTCTTCCTCTCTGTGCCAGCCCCCCAAATATTGGAAGATGTTCTCCTGTCTCCCCTGGTCCTTCTCTTCCCTAGACGAGCCAGGCCCAGTTCCTGCAACCGTTCTTCATATGTTTTAGCCTCCAGTCCCCTAATCATAGTCCTGGACTTACAACAGTTCATTTAGTAGCCAAAGTTACAACTGCACTGAAAAAAGTGACTTATGACCATTTTTCACTCTTTAAAACAGAGGCAGCATCTCCCTGGACAGGTGATCAAAATTCGGATGCTTGGCAACTGGCATATATTTATGATGATTGCAGTGTCCTGATCCCCTTTTGCGACCTTCTGACAAGCAAAATCCATCCATCCATCAATCAGAATAGAAGTGGAAGAGACCTTGGAGGTCTTCTAATCCAACCCCTTGCTCAAATAGGAAACCCTATACCCATGATGGCGAACCTATGGCACACGTGCCACAGGTGGCACCCAGAGACATTTGTGCATGCACGCGAGCCCCAGTCAAACTTACCTGCACTGCACATGCGCGCACCTCCCAGTTGATTTTCAGGCCTTCTTCAGCCTCCCAAAGGCTTGAGGGAAACCTCTGCAGCCTTTGGAGGCCGAAAAATAGGCCCGTTTTGTCACTTTCTGTATTTCCAGAAATACCAGAAGTGATGAAACAGGCCCATTTTTTGGTCTGCAAAGGTTTCCCTCAAGCCTCTGGGAGGCTGAAAAAGGCCTCAAATGGGCCGAAAATCAGCTGGGAGGCGCAGTGCAGGTAAGGGGGCAACAGCCAGGGGGTGGCGGGGGGGATTGTGTGAGCATGTGCAGGGGGCGTGGGGGCCTCGCACGCATTGCNTGAGCATGTGCAGGGGGCGTGGGGGCCTCGCACGCATTGCCTTCTGGGTGCTGGCACGCAAGCATGCGAGGGCAAGCACGCACAAAATTTTTGGCACAGGAGCCCAAAAAGTTTAGCCACCACTGCTCTGTACCATTCCAGACAAATGCTTGTCCAATCTCTTCTTAAATACCTCCAGGGATGGAACACCCACAACTTCTGGTAGCAAGCAGTTCCACTGGTTAATTGTTCTGTTAGGAAGTTTTCCTTAATTCCAGGTTGCTTCTCTCTTTGATTAAGTTCCCTCCATTGCTTCTTGTTCTGCCTTCTGGTGCTTTGGCAAATAAGTTGACCCCCCTCCCTCTTCTTTATGGCAGCCTTTCAAATACTGGAATATTGATATTATGTCCCCCCTAGTCCTTCTTTTTTCTGGACTAGCCAGACCCAAATCCTGCAACTGTTCATGTTTTATTCTCCAGGCCTTTGATCATCTTAGTTGCTCCTCTCTGCACTTTCTCCAAAGCCTCCAACATCTTTTTTGTAATGTGGTGACCAAAACGGGATTCAAGTATTCCAGGTAGTGGCTTTACTAAGTCCAAAAGGAACCAGATACAACCGTGTTTACCAACTTAACTGCTGCAGCGATTGGCTTAACAACGTTGCAAGAAAAGTCGTAAAATGGGGCAAAGCTCACTGAACAAATGTCTCGCTTGGTGACGTACATTTTGGGCTGTGATTAATTGCGGTTGCCTGTATTGCAAGGCATAAAAACTTCTCATTTCCGAGCGATTGTGTGGCCATCCGTTTTCCTCGCATCGCTTCAGCCCGCTGTCCCCCACCACCCTTCTCGGAATCAGCATTACAATCAAAGTCCACATAGATTTTTTTTATATATAGAAACACATTACAAGTTCAGTTAATAATTTCTGATCCTTTTCCAGGCAAATATCAGTAATTTGTCATTTTTATAGCCACTTTACGCTCGGGGTTAATGTGTTTCAGGTTCCAAGGAAAGCTGGCGGGGCAGTTAGTTAATTAGTTTATTTAATTAGGACTGCAGAAAAAATGGCTACCAACCTGCCTTCCATGGAGGACCTGTATCCTGCATGGGTCAAAAATAGGGCTGTGAAAATATTCACAGACTCCTCACATCCTGGACATAAACTGTTTCAACTCCTATCCTCAAAAGGAAATGATAGAGCCCCGCACACTAGAACAACTAGACACAAGGACAGTTTTTTCCTCAATGCCATCGCTCTGCTAAACAAATAATTCCCTCAACATTGTCCAACTATTTATAAAGTCTGCACTACTATTACTATTAATCTTCTC